>JARJCM010000237.1:0-163000 GCA_029233265.1 Mycena alexandri
AACTGGTGACGAGCCTACAAAGCTGCACCCATCCGACAGGACCGTGCCACTCGTCGATCGTCCCCTGTGCACATATGGTGTCATTGTCAGTGAAAATATCAAGGGGTGTACAGTTAGTAACTAGGAAAGTGGTGACGAGCCTACAAAGGAACTCTTTTGAAGGGCTTGCTCGTCGCGTCGAAACCTGTCTGGGGCTAGCCGAGGTCACGAGGTCCATTGGTAATGGCGAGATCACGTTCGCGCCTGGCGCCATTCGGCCCGCAATTTAAAAAAAAAGCCGGACACTTGCAATTCAATTTTGGTCGTGCGAATTATATATTTTTGATGGCATCTTTCTCCCTCGCGTGGGCGTCACTTTTCCCTTCCTTCCATCCTTTCCATCGAGGTGGCACGAATGTTTACCTCAAAGCTCACTGCCCTTTCGCTCTTTTCTACCATAGTCGCTCTTTCAGGTATCGTGGCTCTTCTTCCCCTTGGTACTTGTTTACCAGAGCGATCACGACTGTAGGCATCACGAGGGGAGAAGAGGCTACACGTACTCTCATCGCTCCAGCCATCGGCATTACGAGCGTTTCTGTTCTTGGAGTTGAAGGAGGTGAAACTACGTTTGCGTTGTATCAGACCGCGGATGACGGTGCTACGACTTTCATTCGTGAGTCTTTCCTCCAACCATTCCCAGTATCCGTATAGGCTGCGACAATCCTCGTTCATCTATTCAGAAACGATGGTAGCAGACGCAACCGATATTGCCGATGCTTTCCCCGCTCCATCCTTTGTTTGCAACTTCCATTCGACTGCGAAGGGAAAGATGCAATGTATTGAAGCAGATGCCACGTCCACGGCGGTCATTTCGGTTAACGTTCAGACTTTGCTTTATGCTGTGAATGATGTAGTTTCGACGTGAGTTTCTCTCCCAAATCAGCTTTCTTTCTGGATTCGACATCTTGCCTTTCGGCGTCGTACAGGGCTTCCTCTTCATCTTTACACGTTCAGCCTACGAACACCCTGGACCCGAGCGCAACTACTGGGGCAAGGTACGTTGACCATCTCTTTCTCCTTTTTCTGCCCGTTTCCCATTTTCTGTAGTTCCGTCCCCACTTCATCGTCCTTGCCAGACACCCAGAGTACAAATCCAGCTACCGAAGAAAGGTACGTGAACGATTTCTTTCATTCTCCCAGCCACCACTTTTCTATATCTGCCTCTTCCTAGTTCCGTCTCCGCTCCGTCATCAGGCTCGTCAGTCAGCGCAAGGTAGACCACATTCTATCTAGCACTTAGACCATCTCACAATGTTTTCCCTAGTTCTCCTAATGCGTCGCAGACATCATCTGCTCCTTTAACCACGCCGTCTTCGGCTGCTCTTCCCGCATTCGTGGCCACATACAACAAGATGGTATACTTTTTGTTCTTTCTTCTCTTCAGTGAGGTTAATGCTCGTTTTAATAGTCTATAGTTCTTGTACTTGTCGCCGCCCTGGCCCTCTAACGCAGCCGCCCATTCTACAACCAGACAGTTATTACTCGGACCAGGAAGCTCAGTCACAATTCCCAAGCAGATCCGTACATGTGGCAGGGTCCCCGGCTTAGGTCTTAAAGAGCTCGAGATCGTTGTTGGAAGCTAAGATACCCAATAAAATAAGCAACGTTGAGCTACGAGATAGATCTGTACTACTTCAAGAGATCTTGTACGGTCTTTTTTTATACCGAGATGTACCGATTTTCTTCCAGTTGCTTTTTATTCTGACTGCTGATCAGTTTCAATCCCTGGTGCGATTATTAGATCTTCTCCCGTTATCATACCTTTATGTTGTCTATCTCTGGGCGAGTCACATTTCGTTGGCCCCAGTCTTCGTCCACTTCCAATCACTCACCCCAGGTCCACGCCATCCAATACAAAAACGAAAAGAGCATCCCTTTCAGAACTACCCCGAATCACTTTCACGCTCGTTCAGCGCTCCCACGAACATTCAGTGTATTTTTTCGCACGTGGAGTGCCTTAAATTTACACCCTGACCCCATTGGGGTCGAAAAGTTGCCCAAACCATGGGGGGTCAAAAATCACGGACGGTGTCGGTGAAGACCAAGGACTGCTCAATCTGGCGGAATAGCACGTCCAATAGGATCAGGGAGTGTCTGTGCACTTGGGGATAACAAATATCCCAGGTCTCTGGCCGGTAGGTGAAAAATTAGAGCAAACATGTTAGCCCGATAAAGTTTCACATTCGTTCTACAGTCCTGGAAACATTCAACGTGTTCCGTCTCGATAGAAAGTACCCTATCGCTTGGCTTCCAAGAACTTCCGAAATCAGGGTGGTCAAAAATCACGATCTCAGAAACGGGTGTCGACGAAGACCAGGAAAAGGTCATTCTAGTTCAAGACCATCTCAAACAAGGTCAGGAAGGGTGTCCGTACCTGAAAATATCAGGGTTTTCCAGTTGGGAGGCAGTGAGTGAATAGTTGGAACAAAAAGATTTGTG
The DNA here is from genome assembly GCA_029233265.1 of Mycena alexandri. Classification (NCBI taxonomy): domain Eukaryota; kingdom Fungi; phylum Basidiomycota; class Agaricomycetes; order Agaricales; family Mycenaceae; genus Mycena; species Mycena alexandri. Next base: position 2,479 of record JARJCM010000237.1, read on the forward strand.
TTTGAGGCTCACGGCCAGTACAGCTCTTTGCGCTGTGTTCAACGCGACTCACTTCTGAACAACAAATTTCTGGAATTTCGGTTCAAACTGCAGGCATACTGCGTGGAAGGCATAATAAAATAACATCCTAAATGCATTATATATGCACCATTATTAGCGATGAGCGAATCGAATTCCAGTGAACACGTACCATTCAAATGACCTTCCGAGCCGCCTCCGTGACTCTGGATTGGATTTCGGAGTCCACACCGCGGGGGGATTGAAAAGACAAAGCAAGGGGAGTCCCCAAGGCCGCATAAAACAAGGAAGAAAAAAGTCTGCGACACCGTTTACGGCCTACCCTTGAGTCGAACGAGGCAACCCCAATCAACCTATTTGGATAAGGACCTATGAAAGTCGGGGGCGGAACCACCCTGCGTAGGCCTTACGTTATTGCTGTCGTTGTTCAAGGTTCCAGAAACGCGTGGGGCAACACCTCACCCAAGGAACAAGTAAACGTCGTGAAATTCAAAATTGTACACCGGTATACAACAAGACTGCGAAAACAAAGAAATGAGGAGCGGGGAAGGAGGGGGGGAGGGAGGAGGTTAGAGCCCCTCCATCTCGCCGACGAGGTTGTCGAGCTCGATCTTGGCGGCGTTGTATTTCGCATCGGTGGCCTGGGGAGTCGTTCGTTAGTATTCGTCGCAGTACGCGAAGGAAATGGAGATGGGGAGAAGCAGATTCCGTGGCGCAGATGAGAAGGATAACTGTGAGGGAAATAAAGAGAAGACAGAAGCCAAAACGGACCTCACACTTCGCCTCCCACTGATCGCGCTCCTTCTCCGCGACCATTTGCTGTCTCTCTGCCAGCTCCGCCTTCGCGTCAAGACTCCGCAGTCTGTGCGCGCAACGAACAAAACGTCCTTAGCATCTCCGCACAAATACCATTCAGAAGTGATGGAAGAACGAATAAAAACACGCACGTCTCATTGGCCTCCCTCAGCCCCGCCTCCGCCTTATCCAGCGCCTCCTCGCTCGTATCGAGCTTGTGCTGCAGACTCTTGATGTCGTTGTCCTTCTCGCGCAGCGTTTGCTCGAGGTGCTTGACCTTGTCTTCGGCGGTCTCGGCGCGGAGGGTTGCGGCGTCGACTTCAAAGCGGGATGGCACGAGTCTCTGCGTGTGGACGATGAGTGAATGAGGAATAATGTGGAGTTGGGATGAAGGAAGCGCCTGGAATTCGGACGGAATGAGAACGCGAATGAAACACGTCACGATGTATCATGCCACAACCGCATGGATCGATACAGCAGTGCCCACCCTGCCCCTGTTGTCCGTTCCTCGGGACATCCCAGAGACCCAGCGACGACAAAAACTCCCTCGAAACCCTAGGCCTCCATTGTCCAAGTCCATCCCAGATTCCAGGCTGTTATGGTACGAGGGCCGAGAGGGGGTGGAACTGAAGGAAGGACATTCACCACGGGATTGGCGCGCAAACGAACATGGCCGTCAAGAAGAAAGAGGAAACACTGCCACTGATTGACGGGGTTGCGTGGGCGGCCCGGAGTGATGCGCATAAAGTGATGCCCCTACTGGGTTCTGTCGTACCAAAATGTGTATTCACAGCCCTGCGCGGTCCAGCAATTAGAAGGTATCGATGCACGAAGTAAGTCAAACGGTTTCAGGAAGAAAAAGAAGTACTAGCGGACCTGAATACGCCTGGCTTTCAAGCGATCCGCATTTGCTCGCTTTGACATCGATCTTTGCACGTGATCGTGAGCTGTCTACGCGCGACCTCACCTGCTCCTGTTGCAGGCTTTCAAGAGTAGGTTTCAGGTCAGAATGCAGCCATAGTGCACACATTCCAGGGTTTTTCAAAATACACTCCGCCGCAGATGCCAAATGCGGAACGGACTCCAGATATAACATGAGCAAGCAAACACATCAGTTGCGTGTTCCCTTGCTCTCTGGACGCGTTCTTTCACGTTTTCGACGTGTCTCCGTGGGTGCCGTGCTGGTGGACCCTACCAAAAGATTTTCCATTTTTTCACCAAAAAATACTTCGCAACTTGTTCGCAACCCAATCCGCGCGTGCACTTGATTTTTGCAACGTCTATAACGTCATAGGTGATACTGCCAGGCCTTCTCAGTGCTGTGGAGAGTTCTGCTGGAGGTGTTCGTCGTTGACTGCCCGACAGCCGTGTCAAGTTGGACGGTTGACGGCGGAGACCCGCTACGTGAAACTAACCATCATTCAATTTACGTAAGTGCTCACGTCCGCGTAAGCTGACCTGACGTTTGACATCCTCGTCTCTCACCACCACCTTCCGTCGTCTTGCATTTGACGAGATTACAGGCCAAGTCATCCTTTCGGCCAAGTTAGGACAAGACTTCTACACGCTGGTTCGCGGCACAACTCAGTATCTCACCGACGACGCACCGTATGTCGTTGCAGACTCGGACGGACCTATTTATGTCCCTCTCAAGCTCCTAACACCGATCTCTCACAAGGGATGGGCGGTGTGAGACTCACGAGATTAGTTGCTGCAATTCGACTGTGGTGCCTGAACTCATCACAGTCCCACAGGAGATATCCCCTTCGCCCCCTCAATATCGAGCCCTCCTTTCCAAAAGCCTTCTTGGGTCTTTAGACTTGCTTTCACCATGGAATCTTGTCTCACGGCTGAGTATGATTGGTGCATATCGCATCTTCGTTGCACGATGACACTCTGGAAGACTGATGATTATCCCAGCTCAGGTCGGATTCCTAATTTCGGCCTTTGGAAGATTTTTTCACTTGTGGGGCCTTTTGGTCTGCTCCCGGGAAAAAAAATTGCCGGGATTCAGGCTCTAACCTTGAGTCCAAGTCTTTTTTTTTCATCGGGACTCTGAATCAGACGTCAAGATTGGCCGAAAATACCTCAAAAATCACCAAAGAAATGTAGGTACACCGATGGTTCTTCGGCATATTCCAAAATTGAGCTCGTCCGAGACCACCGAATTCACTAACTCGGCCGCCATTGTTAGGATGTTGGGATCTTCATTTTGGATGAGACCTTCGTGGAGTCATGTTGGAACTCTGACTCAGATCTTTCTCGCCACCGGATCCATTTTTCGGCACTTCGGCTCAGACCTTCGAGCGTAAAATCTCAAATTTTGGCAAGACTTTGGACCCGACCTGAGCGTGGAGCCAGCATAATCATCAGATGGTCATTTATGGTCTCAAACTATTCACGCCGAAGTATCTCACCTCAGGCTGTGGGCTCTTCCTCGCAATGGGACGGCTCGCACACGAACTCAGCTGGTGTCAATGAAATGCTGTTATTTCCCTGAACTGCTCAAGAATCTTCCACCCCACCTGTTATCCACAGCACTAGCAGCCGAATCACAATGATAAAGTGCAAATGTGCTTCTGCGCCACGGGGCTTTCCACGACCCACCAACGCTCGAGATGCGGGGCTGTGCTTATGGTCTGGGGTACTTATATCGAGATCCCACCGGCGCAACCTGCATCCCCCACCTCTCCTCGCATCTCCTTGTCTTTGAAGCAGAATAATTTTACCGTTTCCATGTCAGCCTCGGGGACCAATGAAGACATTGTGCCCCTCCTGAATAGTGCTCAAATCAACTGGGGTCTAGCCACGGTGAGCCAAGCATTGTTTATGCTTTCCCGTGCTGACAATTATATAGGCCGAGTTATATCTATATGGTGAGTAGTGGTCAAACCCCAGTTCATAAGAGCCCACATTTCCCAGGAATCTATTCTGTCCTGTTTGCGTTCTACCTATATGTGCTTCGCACGCGCCACATCGCGAGAACACGTCGTTTCCTCAATATTGCGACAATCTCGCTCTTCGTTTTTGGGACCGCACATTGTGCATTCGAACTCGCGAGAACGATTCTTTCCACGGGGGCGCTGGCAAGCGCCCAGTCGCCCAGAGTCGCGCAGGGGTGCCTTGTCGCGTCGAGTGCGGTGTACGTGACGAGCAAGTACGTTCGCCCTCAGTGTCGAGTTTGCTGCAGCTCAGCTCACACCTTGTCAAGCTTGATCGCGGACATTATTTTTGTCAGTCTCAAAGTATATATTTTGGTTTGGTCCTCAAAATCTGCAGATCTTTCGATGCTACAGTATCTGGAGCCGCCGACTCACAATCATTCTGTTGCCCGCCCTCCTGGTTTCAGTTGCCGCTGGTGACCCTCTGTTCGTTTTTATCTAAACTGATCATGCAGTTGACGCGCCTAGGTTTCGGGTACACCAGTGTGATACTGCTTATTCACTTCTTCTCCGAAAAGAACCCGGCCGCTGAGAGCCACCTGAACACCCTGGGTGCAGACCTGTTCATCGCATCCCTTTCTATCTCTCTTTTCAGCACGGTACTTTTGATGGGGCTCACTGGTCTGGTCCTTGTTTCCCTGTCGTTATCCGCCCTAATCATCTGCTAAAGTGGGCCGGATCTGGGTGCTTGCACGCTTAGCGCGAGCGGCTGGGACTTATTATACGGTCTGTGCTATGATGTGGGTATCAAACTTCCTGTGCCTATAGAACGGTGTAACTGAGTTTGCCTTCCCTTAGTTTGGAGTCGGGTGCTCTGTATTGCGTCTTCGGTATCGCTTTCGTTGTCGTCGGATTCAAGGTGGTCATCGATGGGGTGCGATTTGTGCAGTAGGCTCCGGACGTGGAAATACTTACTACATCGTCGACAGTTCTCTACCGGCGCCGTTTTCGGACAAATCGTGGTCAGTGCAGTCTATTCATTGGGCATTCCATCATAATATGTGCATTTCAGTGCATAGCGCCGACACTGATTGCGCTGCGCGTGGGTCTTGGTAGCGGCGTCGAGGACGTCAACAGCTTCGCGGTCATACCCCGTGCGACTCAGCCATCATTCGTCACAACACCTCAGGCTCGCACGCACGGGTCATCGCCAGACGACCGTATAGAGCTATACTTCATACACAACGTCGACAACAAGGAAGCAGCCATATGAATCGTATGATTTCTCTGGGCAGTGGTGGCCAAAACCGAAATGCGGCGCGGGAGTTCGAATTGGACAGCGAACTTTGTATGTATGTACAGCTCTATATTCATTCGAGGGAACGAGCGATTCGGCCTGCTGGAACGCGCAGGGTCCGTGAAGCCAAAATTGGGTTCAGCTTGGGGATCGCTTGAGTCTGCCGGCTTGTGATATAATCAGGGATCGAGAGATGTGAACGCAAAGAGCACCAGTCGTGTGCGGCAACACCCCTTGCAATAATACGCGCTCGCGGTGAAGAGGTTCGGACTGGCGCCGGTATATATCCCTTTTTTTTTTTTCCTTTTTGCCAGTTGAAATCAGACTCGAGAGTGGGGTCGGCACACCCGGCACCTCACTCGGCACGGATAAGGCCGAATAAAGCCGACCGCCATCAATGCACGATGTCGCCTTTCCCAAACGACCACTACTGTACGACCAATGCACCCAACTCGAAACCGTTCGACCCCACCTCAGCGTCAACGGCACCGACCCACCGCCCCTCGGCTCCACGACAGCACCCCACCCGGCCCGCCTCAACCGCGCCTCCCGTTCCAATGCCGCGACCCAGGCAATCCCTCCCTCTCCCCCTTTCTCCGCGTCCACGCCGGGCTCCGTCACCCACCTTGCATTCCGCAAGTGTCGTCCCCGCGAGATGCTCCTTCCGCTCCGCTCTCGCGTGCGCGCTGCAGCCGCAGTCGGACATGGCTGCGTCGCGTCACTCGACGCGCTTGCTGTTTGTACGTCTCCAAGCTCGCCGCGCGTTCTCGGGCGGGATTTTCCCACCGCACCCTTCCTCCGCGTCCTTCCTTCACCCCTTCCCCACTCTCGTTACCGCTATCCTCGGCGGCTTGCACCGCGCGCATTTTCGCCGCCGCTGTAGACATTATTTGATTCTCCAATCTGCGAATAATTTGGCTGATTTCCTCCTTAGGCAATGCATAACTGGCGGCTCGAGATCGAGACGATGCCATTAACGATGGTACCAACGACCGCGGGTACGTACGTGGTGGACGACGCGGCGACGGAGAAGCGTACCCGACCGCGTATCATACGCAGCAGCTGGGCCCGGTGAGGTTTTTTGTTTGCAGCGCCGACATGCTTGCTGGCGCCGTCTAATGCTACGACTACCAAACTCCGCACCCAGACGAACGTCCGCGCGCCCGGATTTGCATGCCGGAGTGCCGTCTCACACCCAGTTCCACGTCGTTCGGGTAGATTGACGTCTGAAACGCCTGGCCCGTTGGCGTGCAGGAGGCGACTGTGTACCTCCAGTGCGTGCGCGATGGCGGTGGAGGTGGACGGATGCCGTTGAGGCCGGTGTCGGTGTCTAATCTACGTTGATGGGGGCGGGAAAGTTTCATCTCTACCTTACATGTTTTTTTAACCAGACTGATTTCCACCTTTCTGCTTAGAATAGAGATATGTATATACATTCCATTCAATCTCATGTTACCAATTCTTTGCGCATAATCTTCAGTGACCGTGAACCAACAGGGAAACAGTTAGCGCCTAAATCAATACATGCTTCAAATAGGGGCTATGGGTCGATTGACAAGAGGAAAACTGTGTGATTTTCTTCTCACCAATTTCCCAGGGGGTTTGCTTTGAGCTCCGGGAGAATCGCTATGCCATTCCAGCTTTACGGTTGAGCAACTGAATGCCCGCCCGGACCGCGGCCCGGAAGTCGACGTGCATCAAAAAAAAAAAAACGCGCTTCCTCCTCTAACCCACGACAACGAGGCGCCCACCCGAACGCACCTCCCGCCTCAGCGGCCCACCCACCCCAGCGCTGCCCCACCGCATCCGGGCCCGCACGGACCCCACCTCGCCCCACTTGCTTCTGACTGCTGTGACACACCCCGACCGCCTTTCGGCGCACCCCGCCCTTCTCCTGTCCCCGCCCGCCTCTGCTGCCTGCTCTCACGCCCTCCGCGGTAATGCGCCGACGTCACCACTGTAAGCCGTCAGCCGGCTGCCTCTCCCCGCACCTTGGCCTCAGTCCCCGCTTCCGACCTAGTCTTTGCGCCGTGTCTCGTCTTCCTCCTTCGCAGCCTCCGCCTGGTGTCCACTGCAGTCTCCGCTCTGACGCCCCGTGCTGCACCTTGCGTACGCCTCCTCCCTCCGCCCCCTCGCGCCTTCAAGCACGCCTCGCGCCCGATAATAGTCAATGTAAATTCGTGGATGGCTTAAATACCCGGTGCGCGTATACCTCCATGCGTCTCAGCCGCGTTCCCCGCCTCCTCCCCCACCCATTGTCCCTTCCACTATCCTTTACCCGCTCCTTCCATCCCTACCCCTTCCCCTTCTCCTTCTCCTTCACGATACCTTGGGTTCTCGATGCGCTGATGATATTGAATCCCGCAAAGCCTTCAATATCGTCAGCGCAGCTGCCTTCCCCTTTCGTCCTCCATCCGCGGCCTCCTTTGGCAGTCGGGCACGGTCCGTGCCGTGTCATTCGACCCGTTCGCATCCTGCTCGTCTCCATACGCACAGCGTCGCGTTCTCGGGTGGGTTCACCTTCACCACTCCCCACACTCCTCCACACATCTCGCGTGCACCCCGAAAACATCCTCTCGTTGTCGTTATTTCCTGACCCCGTGCACATTGAGTTACAGCTTTGTTCACACGGACACCAGATGTATCGAACACATTCTCTTTCCCTCTGCAATTACCAGAGCGATTCCTGTTTCTAGGACAGTGTACATACAGTACCGCCGCTGAAATGTGGCCGCTCTTGGCTGCGTGTACGTCCATCGTGCGCGAGGCCGTGGTGGAACACCATACACGCATGTGCACAGAGGTAGGTTTCTGCTTTTACCGTACACCTGTGCATTTTTCTGACACCCCGCCTTTGCAGCTCAATACCACGCCGCCGCCGCCGCCACCACTTCTACTCTCTCCGCCAAGACATTTCGCTGGATTGCCTTACCGCAACGAGGTTGCGCAGGCAGCTCATTGGGCGTCGGCGCACGTCGACGTCAGAGACGCTTGCGTGGTGTCTCGATGTGCTCCGCTGTGTAGCCCCATGCCGCCCCCCCCCCCCGTCCCCGTTGATGCGCTAAATAGTTTGTACACGTCCGAATTCATCACGGGTTTGATTTGTATTCCACTTACTCTTGTACAGTGGCTTACATGTTTCTGTCTAACCGTCTCAATTTACGCCCTGTGAACAAAACGTTCCGGGATCTACTTACAGACCCATTCAAAGGCAGAGGTGTTGACGCCATAAGTAGCGTTTCTATTACTGAATACACAGACTCAGAGGGCGCGGGGCCCGACCAAAGGTTACCCCATCTATCAGTTCCTTGTTTGTCTTCCTCATTGGTTTTTTTGAGCAGGTGGCGCAGCTTAGGCCTCGGATTCCGTGTGCCATATTTGCTGGGTGGACACAATTGATGGTTGGGATCCCGGTGTGCCTCCCTCATTTGGCTCTGGATACCTGGAGAGCTTATTGTGTTGCAGTGCTACAGGTAAAGACATGTATTACCAGCTCGAGTATTTATGAAGCAAGAGCAAGTCTGCTATGACGGTGAGAGGCGTTTAGGTATGGGTTGAACATGCATGATTATCAGTTTGTGATGATTTAGAGCCGCTGTGCGGACCCTACAGGTCATACTCGGACACGGAAATCTAGGAATCGTGCTATTGATGCTTAGTGAGTCCTTTGCTCCGTGCAACTAATTTTCCTTCGAAGGTGGTAGTTGAATCAACTAGGTTTCACACAGACTTCAGTGGACATCGCGGGGAATGCTCACCGATAATCCAGGGATCAAAAAAGCGGTCTGGCTCTCCCTATGGGTATGAACCGGCGAGAGCCTTCATGTGTGTTTGTAGCAAGATATTAAATGGTTTGATCAATCTGCGTGCAATGGGGCTTGAACTGCCGGTGGATGATGTTGGAGCTGGGAATATAACTGAAACCGGCCATTCCCGACTTGAGCACATATGAGGTCCCCGAAAGGGTGGGTCAGACAGGGTGGAAAAGGGTCGCCTGATACTACGTTGGCGACCGTTGGCTCGGTATGGAGGAAATTGGGGCGGAATATCCTGTTTGACTCCCCTGGGTAACGGTGGTCTACGGGTGATGTAAGTTATAATAACCCCGTTCTATCCTCTCTGTGTGTTAAAATAATTGTAAGGCCTCTAAGAAAAAAATATTTCAAGTTGCAGTTATAAAGCCAATTAATTTCAGAACTCTTCAGTTTGAAGCCTTGGACTGGGTATCACTACAAGAGCTTCTGATGCATTAACTGAATCCAGTGACTCGGTGGGACCGTAAGGCTGTTTATTTGGGATTTGAAGGCATGCCTGAAGGCTAGGAATTTTGTATGTTGTTCAGAATAATGCTATGCTCAAAGGGATTTGTGGGATTAGTTCCTGGTGGCTTGATTCCCGTTCAGAAAATGACGCTGTTTAATCAGTCGGTTGGATTCCAGCCTGCTGTTTGGAAAGTTCAGTGCAGTGAATGCACTAGTAGTGAGTGTGCGCATGTGTCGCGTTTTGTGCAGACAGAACCACAAATTCTCATTCATGGCCTGGATGGATTGAACCAGGTCATCTTGCTTGGGTTGAATTGAATACGAAAAAATAAATTGGCAATGAGCTCTGGTTCGACCCCAGCAGATTGCTTTATTTATTTTCGAGGTTACGGTCAAGATAGCAATGCTCGGGTGAGTGAATACTCAATTTTGATGAGAGTGGTTGTGTAAGCATCAATGAAAGAACAATTGTATGCACTGTATGAGAAATATTGCAAGTTGGCTGATTTCCTTACAATTTTGAGCAAGAACCCTACTGTTTGAACCCTTTGACCAAGCTTTTGATACGTCTTTCGAAATGATCAACAGTGCTATTGCGTTTCATTGAATCGACCATACACACCTTTGTTGCTCCTTATGAACAGGTCGAATCCATTGACTCGGTAGGATTCCAGGCCGCGCACACATATTTGCGTGGATTTGAAGGGCTTGTGCACGGCCAGGCTCGCGTCGAACGAGCGGGTGTGAAGTACCACTTCTTTCTCTAGCGGGTGCGAAACTGGACCTTCCCTTTTCCCTTCACCAACTGACCCCTGCGAGGTTCAGGCTCCTCAACCATGGCCAGCAAGGACCTTCAAAATTAACCCAAAATATCCTGATCCCTTGGATCCCTTGCTGCGTGCTCATGAATTCACCACGAGCGGAAGGGAATGATAAGAAGTTCCACTGGACAGCCCCTGTATGGTGACCCATACTCGATTCGAACCAGCACCCCGGCGCAGAAACAGGATTCTCGGAAATTGTTGGTTGCGGGTGCGGGCCATCCGCTCCTGGGTCCACATGCTAACACAAGAAGTGCGCGCTACAGAAGGAAATTTTATAAAAAGTGAGATTTGTGTATGTATACTGTATGCAACGAGGGTTGTTGCGTGAATTGCGCAGATTCTCCATGCTCTTTTGCGTTCAAGGCAGGGTCGACGCCCAGTTGATAGGAGGCACGCTGGTCAATCACAACACATTGATGAAAAAAAAAAAGAGTCATGAGCGAAAGCACCGACTTATTGCGTAGGGTCTGTAAGTCTGCGGTGGACACGCTCTGCACGGAAATCAGATTCGCATTGTTAGTCGCAGTGTTCTTGAGAATCAATCATGAGCACGGTCGGCTATTGTGCAAGAAAGCGGAGCGCACGCACGAGGTTGTTAGTGGGTACCCAGGGAGTGCCAGCAGGGACAACAGGGTAGAGGTTAGCCCATACCGAGAGGACAGGGTTGGCTGCTCAGTCGATGAGCAGGCTTCTTTCGAAAACCGGAGGTGGTGCTTACTGCTCAATTTGACAGCGACCGCCCTGGTATCTCCATTATTGTACAGCGGAATGAGCGTGTCCATCTGGGAGGTGATGGCGTTCTGGACGCCTTCTACGATTTGTTTGACCCTACACGGGGAGGTATAAGGGATGAAGACAACATTAAAGGGCGCGCAAGCTTACCAAGAATTATATTCCCCTACGAAAATGGCCGGAGCGGGGACAGCATTCGGAGTGTTGGCGGCGTAGGCGGTATACCAGGTCTAATGATTGAAAATGTTTAGCGGGAAAACCCAATCTAACTAAAACTTGGACGAGACTTTTCGGACGGGCTTGCCAAACTGGCTTGCCCCGCTTAGCGGAGTTTAAATTTGGCTGTACTGGCTTGGCGGGCTTGGGCTTGGGCTTTGATGGGCTTGCGCTCGCTTATACCGCCAAGGTAAACTTTTTAGTACTTCCTCCACAACAGTCCCCTAGAGCTCTGAAACACCCCCTGTCCACCCCATTCCCTCCAAAATATATTTAGCTTGCCACTACCGACAAAAAAAGACTAGAAATTAAATACACTTGATTCTTGCCGTTACCACTGACTCTCACCTGTGTAGTGAACATACAGAGGAAAGAATCATAGTTCTCGACACTATTGAATGACAAGAACCTTTTTTAACCCCTCAAAATGAACTCCGAAACTCGTCAAACCATCCACAGTTCAATTTTCGGCAGGGCCAAAATGACCAGTGTCAACTAAGTTGAATCTGCACGTTCACGTGGGAGACCCCAGAGGCCCGGGAAATGCGGGTTGACTATGGGAGAGATCACTAACCGGACCCCATTCCTGGATGGTCCAGGAGATAATTTCGGATATCTACTATAATTTGGTCTCTCCGCCGCGGAGTGGCAATAAGAGTATTTGTCTTTTAATGTTTCACCTAATGTTTACATGTTTACATTTGTATACCACGCCTCCGTCTAAATACAAGACTGAGGTAGACTAGGTCTACCACGGCGGGTCGTTTGAATACTGGGGTCCACTAGACTCAAATAGGGGTCCTGCTTGACTCACAAGTCCACCATTGACCGCGGCGTGTGCACGTCAACACGCCATTCTGCTCATGCCCATGGCGGAGGCAAGCCAGCTCCAAATATTGAGGAGGGGACACTTCAGCGCCACATGAGTATCCTGCAAGTGTGCAAATTGATGCTATCCCTTGCTTCCATTCACAAACTGTGCCAAGATAGGCAAACATCGGGATTCAACGACCATACTCAACATCATAGCACAATATTCACCTTGGTATTTATGCAAACTTGAATAAAAATGTGTACTTGACATGTGAGGATGGCCGGGGGACATCATCTACCAGCTTCATGTTGCACTGCTCATTTTCTCCCCACGTGTACTTCCCGTTTTCGTACACCACATCAGTCTCCGATCTCTTAGAACCACCGCCGGATGTAACACCGTAGTAAATTTCCAGAGATGCCTTTACCCCAATAAGATCTTTGTGAGTGTTCTCCGCAGGTGCTGGCTTGACGGGCGGTAATTACTCCGAGTTTTCTCTCCGTATCGAGTTCCCATTTTTGAACACTTTCTCGCATAGCTCGAAGCCATGGTTGAGTGTTACACAGCACAACTACTTTCAGGGATACATATACTCCCAGAATATACCCTCCAATATTTTTGAGCAGTCTCAGCGAGGACTGACTCGACCGGCGTAATTCTTTGAGGAGTGATTTCACCCATATTTGATCACCAAAAAGTGTTTGAAGAAGGTGACTATTGACCGACCTGTGCGGGTTGAAATTCTGGGAGGAGAGCCTTCATAAGTGTACCTTTCCCCTCAACCCAACAAGCCAGCACTGCGGGGGGTATCTGAAGGTGTTGCTCAGTGTCGCCTCGGCCGTAAGCACGTGTTATGGACTTGGAATAACAAATTGGACCAATAATGCACAAGCCCGGTATAAGGACAACTACTTTAGACATTTGTCATACTCACTTCGACAACCAAAGTTCTAGAACGACTGGAATACGCACAAGCCACTTTCATTGTTTGGGTGGTGCCAAGCTGGCAAACTGGCTTGCCAAGCCAACAAATTGGCTTGCAAGCCGATCTGCCGGGCTTGGGCTTGGGCTTGCACCCAAATCCAAGCCCAAGCCCGAAACAAGCCAGTTTGCGCGGGCGCAAGCCAATTTGGCAAGCCAGAAAGTTAACTCTCAAACTTGGACAAAACGCGCTTGGTAAATCCCTCGAATACAAGTATGAGTTTGCTTGAATGCAGTTTCCGCCTTCAACATAGTCAATTGAAACCGACATCGGTATTAGCAAAAGTCCAGCTCACGACCAGTGTCTACCACGGGCGGATGTTAGCGGCGTGCCTATGCATAGAAAGCGGGGCATACGCACATTCATGAAAGCTAGGGAGTAAAGATACTGTGAGTGAAGAGACAAACGAGAAGACACGAACGTGTGATCATCGCCACAGTGCGGAGCGCCGCAACCTGGGCTGTAGGACAGTCGCCCTTGAAATCGTCTGCAGTATATGGTTAGAACGTCAGAGATGGAATGGACGACACCACACGCACCTTCATTGACAATGCCCGAAGCAACGATCAAGATCCCCGGGTCTAAGATCTTCTCAGTGACATAGAAGGCCGAGTGTTTGTACACACTAGATTTGAATTCAATGTTTGAACACTCAAGATGGAGCAAGGTTACTCACTTCGCGATCTGCTCCAAGACCGGAATGCCTACAGATCTGGAGTTGGCGAGGGAGGGATAACATAGGCCGATTTGTTCGATCACAGGCCTCGACCCGACGGGCATGTATGCAGGGACTTTCCACCTGTACCGTCAAATTAACTGTGTAGTTCACAGAGTGCCCGATTGGATTCGCACAAATTGTTGTCAACCCATTCGCAGAAGCTGTTGTTGGAGCCATCGGTCCACACCTCGGGGAATTGGTGGAGGTAGTCAATAAAACGACTCGCTGGAATCACCCTGAGTGAATGGGCGCAATGTAAAAGCTTTTACACCCACACATGCTTTGCTCCTGGAATCGCGCTCGTTTGTTGCAGGTGAAAGAAAAAAAGAACTCAACCCACGTAGACATGTTCCCTTCGAAATCGTCGACAGGTCAGCATCTGGACTGGAGGATATATTTATTTTGTACCTTCCGTAAATTGAAGCCCTCTATGTCGTTGAACAAGGTCAGAGGAAAGAAAGAGGTATTACGGGAAGGAAAACACACATTCGTTGCGGCAATCATTGCGGGGGCGCCGTTTGTGCTGCGCGATGTGTAAAGACGCATATAGAGATGTCATAGATGACAGGAAGACCGACGTTTTAACGGAGTAGTAAGGTGGCATATTAGCATATGCTTGGATCGCGCCACCCAAAATCGCTGGGGAGGCGAGGTCGTAATACGCATTGAGCTTTAACGAGTTGTAGGCGGCGATAGGGACTGGTAGAGGAGACCAGTCAGCGTGAGCTACTGGGCGGATGAAAAGAACGTGCTGGTAAAATCAGTGCAAGACTTGAGGGTTGAGTCTGTTGCACGCTTGGATAGCCAGTGAACTTCCTCTGCATGGTTATTACGGCGTCTGGTCTCGTTGGAGAGCGGAACAGAATGCGCTTCGCGGGCAAATAGGTGCTCATCGAGGACATGTCTCCGAGACAGTGCAGTTGAATCACCTGCGTACGGATCACTAGACAAGCAAAAAAAAGTTGGACATTCGACTCGTGCTTGTCCGAAGGACTGTACTCACCAATTGGTAGCAGTGGATGCGATATCGGAATCGGTGGCGGGGCAAAACAGACTACCGGGGAGGAAGGGAACATCACGCTTGTTGAGATCAGGCGCGTCTCCTCGAAGTCCTCCACGCTCCCAACGGCCGGTGGGATGGATGGTACGTCCATCCGGCGCGACAGCATGTGCTGGTTCGGAAGCGTTGCGCCGTTCGGATGAGCGGTTCTGGCCCGTTGATCCGGAGCCCGAGATGATCCGACTCTCATCGACCACACTGCTCGTCCCTCCGCTGCCATCTGCCGGCTCAGTGACACTGTTTAAGCAGCTTGGTGGAAGGGTGGATGTGGCGGTGTAGAATGTTGTCGACACTAAAGCTCAAGTTACTTCATGGTTGAGTGAGGAGGAACACAAGACGTACACGGTCCAGTTTGCCAATAAAGGACAGATCCTGTCAATCCAGCATTGAGACTGACGCCGATCTCCGGAGTAATACAGACGTCAAGAGCAACCTAGGAAAAGGGAGATAAGTAGCAGCGCAATGATTCCGACAGATATCAGACTGACCGCTTTTGATACGCTTCCTGTAATGGACAAACCGGCGAACAGATCCGCCTCAACAAATACTTGTGCATCAATGAGAGTCCCTCCAAGGACGCTGACCCCAAGTTGTAAGCTTGGGATAAGATGAACCTGAAAACACAGTGAGTGGATACCGTACAAGTGGCCAGACTAAGAAAGGATACGCACATCCGCAGTACCCGATAACTCAACGTTCCACCCGACCGAGGAGTTAAAGCCTTTGCGATGAGAGCATGAGACGGTAGGCGGCATTACAAAAAATAACACAAGTACCACCAAAATGGTTAGTCGGGGCCACCGGACTCCCGAAGTTGCTCACGCCGGCATCGGCATTCTGCTTCCCAAAGCTCAAGTCGAGATTCGGGAAGGTGTATGAAACGGAAGCCTTGTACGTTCCCGACAGTGAGAGCTGCCCGGAAAGCTCGCCATACAGATGTAGCGAAGGACCGAGGGTCAGCAGTCCAGGATAGTAACTGCAAGCATTCACGTGAGAATATGTTGCTCGCAAGATAAAACGCCCGCGCACAGTCCGGGGAAACCAAAGTTGACCAACTCGTAACGGCCACTGTTCCAGGAGGCGGAGGCAATGCCGGTAATAGTAAAGGCCGCTTTATAAGGCTTGAGTTTTCCGTAGAAATGAAGACCGGATATGCTTGCCTTCCGCTCCGGCCCCTAATGGCAAATTAATACCTGGTCTTTTCTGGCAGAAGTGACGGAAATACCTGCTTTAAAATACACGTATGCCTGCTGTACTGCCGGAGGCACGACTGTAGTCTCAAGATAGTACCCGAACTGGCTGTTGATCGATGCAAACCTGGGCCAGAATGAGCTGCGTCCGGGTGGAAAAGATCGAAAATTATGACCCGCTAACACCTAGACTTCGTATTGGTGAAATGCGCAGAAATAATCACGACACACGTACTGATGTCCAAGCTGCTCTGGAAGTTCGGACAAGACTAACGGCAGGTTAATCTCAGTGATGACAACAAAAGCTGTCGGACAGACCTCCTCTTGATGAAAGATCGTGTAGGTATCGCTCCAGTGATAATTTCGTGAAATCGAGTCGGACGTAGTGAGGGTATTGAGTTTTGCTAGCCTAGCAGGACTCGTTAGTGAGGCTCTGAGTTCAAAAGTGAAACGCACCAGGCTTCGAACGAGCCAAACCAACGCCTGGGACAGTTCTAGTATTGTTCAATTTTGATCGAAGGGAACACCACTCACTTCTCCAACCCGCGGGGTTGGTGGAAGTTCAAGTCTCGTTTCCTGACCGAGCTACTAGCGTCTGGGGGACTGTCAATGATCGAGTCCCAGTAGCCGGGCATATCGGTCTAGATGCATTGCATTCATCAGGAAGGGTCCCAATGGTATCAAAGGCTCATTACCATGTCAGCCCGCATGCTATGCATATGTAAATCAACAGCGGAGTTTGAGGATCCAATATGTACTCACTATATCGGCCCCTTGTCCACACTGATGTCGGTAAACCTGTAGAAGCAGTGAGAAATGCGAAGGTCCGAAGCCGAGTGACGACTGACGCATAATCAAAGGCCAGCGAATACACTGGATCAGCACTTCGTTTTCTCGCGTGCGTGCCAGAAAGTGCGGTTTGGTCAGGATGGACTTCTATAGAGACGACGCGAGCATAAGGCCCTAGTCCGCAGGATGAGGGAAGTTTGACAATAGTGTCAGCGGCGCCGCCGATGAAGACATGGGCGCAGCCGCAGTCTTCCTCGGCCATTGGGCAAGTGCAGTAGGCGAGAACCTGGCAGGTAAATCGTTGAGAAGCACGATTTAAGCTTGTTGTACTCACCGACTGTGCTTCATCGCTTGTGGCATCGCAGTCTGTGAGAGCCCAGTCTGAGTCGAGGTCCAAGGAACTGACGGACGCCGCGTTGGGCGACGAGATGAAGACGGACGAGAACTAGAAGCGGAATGAGACGTAGGTCGAAAAAACAAAATAATTACACACCGGCGAATCGTTCTCCTTTCCATCGTCGCTTAGACCGCTCGACTCATCACCAGTGAAGATGTCAGCAGTTGTCCCTTGGTTGTCGTCGTAGTCAACCTAGTGACACAAGTTGGAGAAAGAACGAAAGCAAGAATCGAGTACTCACAGCAAAGGTGACAGCATCTCTGATCGTCTCCGATTCAGGGAAGACATCACCTACGTCAACAGGGGAAAGTTTTGCGGCTGGAAACATATCAGTACATGTGGCTGGATGGCAAGAGCAAAGAACGAGAATACAACCATTGGGTGTATCGCAACAGTAGTTACGTTGATTACTACCAAGACACGGAGAACTTGCATCGCCCTGATAGTCGCTGACTGCGCGAATGTAGGAAAACATGTGAGCAACAGAGAATAAATGCTCACATATGACGGTTTGACCGACTGGGCAGGCACCGTCCAAGCAATTTGGTAGAGTGCCGTGCTGTAAACCGTCAGCATCACCATGCCGGAGAACCATATTTTCACGCACCCATTTGCAGTTGGTGAGGCCGATGTTATCCTCGCAGCACATTGTCTATATTCAGCAATGAGCGGAAGTTCAAAAGAAAACACTTAGTATGAGCAGCGAACCTTGCCTGATGAGCCTGTTGGAGGTTGAATCGCAAATAACAGCATTGAAGTTGGAAAAACTTACAAAACTCCATATCCGGACCCGCGAGAACGGTCGTAAACGCTGTCGAGCCTGTAGGACACGTAGTGACACCACAGTCAGTTGCCGAACAGTAATTCCTTGTCTCTTGGCTTGATTGGCAGCACAGCGCCTATACACCGATGAGCCAAATGCCGCAAACGGAAAATCAGGGTGCTTACAACGTCACCTGTGAGGCAGGTTGTCGTTAGGAGCGGAAAACTTACACCAGGGACGTGTATCGCCGCCGGTGTATCTCCGATTTTTGATAATCCCATGACAATTTCGCCCTGGAGGCAGGCTCCGTCGCATTGTCCCGAGGGCGAGTAACCTCTCCATGTGCACGATTGGGGGGCATCTCCAACCGGCTGAGGATATGTGAGTTAGACGGAGGTCATGAGGATCACACGGACAATACATACACAGCAGATCGACGAGACGTCATCATCGTTGCATACCTCGAGAGTAATTGGATTTTGTTGTAATTTTCCGAGGATCGTTGTGTCTTTGGGGCAACTTAGCCCGCATCCGGTGTATGTACAGGAATCGCCTGAGATATTTTCCTATGGGAGATGTGTATTATGAGCATGAAAACACTCACTGGTAATAGATGAGGGCGCAGAATTAGTCGCCACGTCTCCCCAGAGAGCTGAATTGATTTTAGCGAGCACATCAACCAGAGTGACTATATCCTAACCTGACAACGCGGTGTATCTCGTATCGTCCTGAACAACCTGAGCACCCTCCTTGACCGAGTTTTTGTATAATCTCACCTGGTCCAGAGACCAAACCATGGTCCCACTAAGACAGATGCCATTTGCGTATTGTAGTTTCATGTCCAAGGTTTGTTGGTCGTCGTACCTGGACAATTGTTAGGGAATAGGACATAAAGGCTACAGCACGTACGAGACCCAGTTATTGCTGTGGGCTCAATCATCAGCCAAATAATTAGGGCTAGGAAGGAAGAAAAAACACAACGTACTCATCATAGACCAGGTACTTTACCGCGGCGGCCTCGTCAAAAACGAGTTGATCAGAACCCACAGATGAGATGATGTCCTCGATCTCGGCAAACATGAGAGTGCCAGCATTGGCGGAGCATGGCCCAGCAGGTGCAGCACCGGCAAAAGGACAGCCGGGATTTGTGCAACTGGCCGAAGAAAGCTGGAAAGATCGACCATATAAACCGAGGCCCATAACGATCTTTGAAGGATCAATTCCGACCTTGAGATGTCACTCAACGGTTTGTTGACCAGGGCAAAGTGATTCGAAAACGTACATTTGCGTATAACTGGAACGTCATCTGAAAATGAGCAATATTAGCATCACATGAGAGCTGTGGGGATTTCTTGTATTTACCATAATCTGGGTCAGATTGGTATGAGCTGTGAATCATATATTTAATGTATTTCGCGGGAGAATCGGAAAACCCACCCAGAACAATAGAGCCGATGTAATCAGCGGGGGAGTCCCAAACACCCTTTGAGCAGCAATCAGCGTGTAAGCAACGGCCAGAGCGCGGGAAGCCGAACATGCAAATCATAGGTCATCACATTCACCCAATCAGCAGCACCGTCCGCCAACAGATTAGGCAGGTCATAGTTCTGAGACGGATGTATTGAGCGACATTTCAGATGGATACCTGGAAACTCACTTGTAGGTACCAGTAGCTAGATGGCGCGGTGAACGACTGAGCCACAAGGTTCGTGAGCGAAGGACCGAGAGAAAACGGCAGAACTGACCAACTCGTAGCCGTATGGAGTAAAGGCCGTCTTGACTGCCTCTGGAAGTAAAATGAGTCACAGAGAACGCGAATGGATATTAGCACGCACTTAAGAAGGTTGGATAGTTGACCTTATCGTCTGCAGAGCCTCCGCGATCTCTTTAAGTAATTAACGGGTGCACGACTGAACATTATACTATGAACATACTCGGCCACGGGATATTCCCAACTGTGCGCTCTACTCAGCAATATAAAAATATTCGTGCGCATATATCACGCACTCGATGTCAATACCGTCAAAGCCATACGCATTCATGACATTGAGAACACTTTTGATAAATGTATTGGTGTTGGCGCTACTGGCTACCAAGGTGCTGAAAATACTCGCGGTAGGCTGTGTGTGATGAATTTTACTACGGACACCAAAACTAAACACCGCTTACCGGATTGTTAAACGTCCAACCGCCGATGGAAAGGAAGACCTTCAGCGCAGGGTTCTGCGACTTGAGCGCAGTGGTCTCGGTCCAAAGTTTGGAATCGCCCGAAGTCATTTCCACGACCTCGAACGAGTCGGAAATGTAGGCAAAGGCGAAGTTGACTATGGACGATAAACAAGAATCAAGGGTCGCGCAGGAACTACTAACCATGAGTGAGTACATCGACGTTGATCGCGGAGGGTGTATATGCGTCGCACGAGCGGGACGGCGCCCATCCCTGCATCAGCATCAGACGCGAGCTCGGGATATGCAGGAGATGAATCTCTCGCCTCATAGTATCCTATACGCCGTTGTAGTGCGGACTGTTGATTGGCGGCACAGCTCGCTGTCTGCGCAGGGTCGCAGTTGCTCATACATCCCGTTCCACAAAATTCATCTGTGGTTGAAGGTCAGAAAAGCTTTTGACTCCCAAATTAAGCTTACCGGTGGTTCCACAAAATCCAAACTGAGAAAGGCGAGGCATCGGTTGAATGAGCATTATGAAAGAAGACTAGTGGTCAGCGCACCTGTGAGCAGCAGACCTTCAATGGACAATCCTCCTCTCCAGCAGGTGCGTTTGGACCGCACTAATTTCTCTTTGTGAGCTTGCTTCAGCGGAGCTGGCGAGCACGCACCTGGGCTTCGGCATCACAATTGGAGGTGCAAGGGCTGGAAGAAGGACATCAACTGAGTGCGTGAAGAACAATATGTTGAAGTGGACCCACCCGCCGGCCGCTACAGTCTTACAAAATGAATCACCGTATCTGCATTGATAAACGAAATAAACAAGGCATCGTATGACATTGCGGGAATAAAAAAACATACCCGCAATAGCCTGATTCAGAGTTGCAACAAGCTCCGTTGGAACAAGGCTGAAACGGTGCCGTGGCATCAGCACGGAGTCAGGCGAAAATAACGAAGAACGTAACAATTTCCGCAGTACATGAACCAACGGGGAGAGTGGACTGAGAGAGGGCTGCACTGGTGGTAGATGTGCTACTGGCGTGCGCTACGACGCGAATAAGGTCTAGGGACAGTTTAGTGGACGCTACGGGGTATTTTATGCGCTTCACTACACGCACAGAGCAAACATGCGATACTTCGCAAGCCAAACTTCATCCTAGGTGGGTGGTCGACAGAAGACATCCGAGATAAGTCGCGCAATGGACTCAAAGGTGTTTATACGACTGTTATCCCGGTAGAACTTTCAGCAGGCAGTTTGTTGGCGGCATACCATCTCCGACTATGCCATAGATTACGCAAGTCCCGGTGGATGCGCAGCTTCGCTCGTCTTCGTGTCTTGGATTGACCGGTGGCGCTGGCAATAATCCGTCCGACCGCAACAGGCTTCGACGAAAGCACTGCAAAAACAAGTCACCGGCTGCAACTGCGGCCACAAGGTCCGTTACATTCGCATCACAGCTCGTTTCCGTGTCTTGAGTTTGGACGGTGCATCAGTAAAACAGCACTTTCGTCTTTGGCGTCTTTGGCGTCTTTGCCAAGACGTCAAAGACGCGTAAGACAGATTTTTTGAAAAGACGCACGTCTTTGCCAAACCTAGCCCGTTTGTCTTAGATAAGATGTCCGTCTTGGGAAAGACGTCAAAGACGTAGGTCGTCCTTGCCAAAGTTCTTTCTCAGACTCTTCAAGATGACACTCAAGACATGATAAAAACGAAGGGAAAATCATATTGCACCGCTATTGATACTACAAGTGTGTACAGTATTACATATATTGCCTCCCAGGCCTCGGCGTCTGTTAAAATCATCAGGTTCACATTCGGGAAGTGATGCCGACACTCAACTGAATTTTAGGAGGAAATCCACGCAACCAGTGGCAAGGCAAGATAGTAGGCATGTCATTTCATTGAGCATTCACGGGAGCGTAGGAACAGCTTGCGCGTTGAACACTTGTCGAGTTGCAGGTGTCTTGATGGATATCAAACTTGAGACGCCAAGACTTGTGACTTGCTTACGACTTGTCCCGGGATCCGCCAGCGCTTGAGAGGCGGCGGATCCACATATTGACGCCAAGTCCTAGAGTTGCACGTGTCCGTTGAGAACCGAGTTATGGCGAGTCGGCCGGGGTCTTGAATGCGGATCGAGGAGGGATAACGATGCTTGCACTAGCACAGGGCCAGCCACATTGAGTTTTGAGGCGCGGCGAGTTATGTGGAGTGGGTGGATCACAGCGCGCACCTGCAGCGCTTGAATGGGCCGGGTGCCTGTGTGAGAGTGCCGGAATCTTGAGGACTTGAGAGAGAAAGAGGATTTGAAATCTTGCAGGCCTCATGAGGGCTTAGATGTCGTCCTGGAGCGCGGCGGTGAACTTGCAGCGGGGCAAAGACTTGGAGGGGGAGACGGAAGATGGAGGGAGAAAGCAACGAACGCAAATGATCCCATCTTCCATCTGTCATGACTCATTTGATTGCGCACGGACCTGCACGGGCAATCATGGCCGATGCCATAATTACATCAATCAATCGGAGTTTGAACAACTTGGCGTCAGATTTCAGCTTCCACGTTATCCAAACCTTCTGGCATTTGTTTCCCGCTCCCCGGATTTATCTGAATCGGCTACATTGACCAATGGGACCGGCCAGTATGTAGGATTGAGTTGCTCATATATGTACTAAGTATTATTGACTTCACCGGACCTCGACCATAAATTCAAAGGAAACTGAGATCTAAAGTCAACCAACTACAACTGACACCATGAGGACTCATGAGGATCATGCACTCAATTTATTCTGACACTGCATCACAGAAGCTACACGATTTCTGGAACTGATGGTTTTTTTGGGAAGGAATAGTCCGCGACACCATAAGACTGCGGTGAAAGACAAAGATGATCCAAGATGTGTTCTCAAAGACAGAAGACGTGTGTTCAAAGACGTAAGACTCGCCAAAGACGGAACTCAAAGACAAAGATCAGGAAAGACGTGTTCCAAAGACACAAGACGCTAAAGACAAACATGCTATTTTACTGATGTGGTGGTGATACTCCGGAAAAGGAAGGCAAGCGCTGACGCGCGCTCAGCCGGCCGGCATGTCGCAGAGGCAGTGCTAAATTACCGCAAATGGGTGCATTCTCACATGACCGAGCTCGCGCTGTTAATCATTCCGAGCTTCTCGGCCACTCATCCTGGTTCCATCCTGGCCTTTCGGAGTGTAAATTACCGTAATGGAGCAGCACGGATATCCAGTCTTCCCCGCCTCGTTTCTCCCCTTGCCGTCTTGACAATGCGTCTCTTGTGGTGTTCTACGCTCGCAGTCGTGGTAAGACTTGTCGCCGGCATCCCCTCTGGAGATTTTGCAAAGAAACTTGGCGACCAAGCAATTGCCCATAACAAGCTTTTCCATGAAGCACTCTTGAAGCAGTGAGTCCATTCGAATACTGAATGCAAGCCGTACTGGAATCGAAATCACGGCTTTAGGCTCGCAACCTCACGTCTGTCCAATGAGACATCGTCCAACGCGACAACCCAGTCAGATACGCCCGTGATCGACGACCTCAATGTCGTCGTGTCGACGACCAACATGAGCACCTCCCAGGTCGATGCCACCACCGGATTAACGATATACACGGATGGCACTCTTCCCATCAGCCCGCCCCCCTCCACACCCTGTGCTGCCGCTCTCCTTGCGACAATTGACTGCAACTCGACTATCCCCCTCATGGCGTGAGTGGGCACGTTACCATTGCCAGTTTTTTCGCTGAATTTTCTGCAGTGTAAGCACAACCGTGCTTGAGAAGGACTTGGGCACCCTCTGCACGTCGACATGCGCCGCTTCGCTTACTAGCTACCGTGCCAAGGTGGTCAGTGATTGCCTAGGATACAGCATGATACTTGATACAGCTACAAATGCGACGTAAGCTTCAGCGTGTGTCTTCCCTTCTCAGCCCTCTGACCCAATTCCCTTAGATACGCCCCTACTCTCGCCGTTGACTACATCTCTGGTCCCTACACCATCCAGTGTCTCAAAGATCCAGCTTCTGGGAATTACTGCTCGGCCGTTATTGCGGGGTATAATGCTTCTGGTGGCATTCCATCCCTCCCCACCAACGAATTATGTTCGTATTGTGTGATAGCCACCCTGAATGCGACACTGCTCAACTCGGTTTCATTCTCTGTCGCGGTCGAGAACCTTTATAACTATGTGGCCGAACAATGCAGCCTTGATCCTTTCAATCCAGCGTTGGTGACCTCCCCCATCGTCACTGCCGGTACACCTTCCGGGGTCAATTCAACATCTCCTATCTCGGCCCAGTGTGCGCTGTTGGGACGCAATGTCACGATCAGTGCAGCAATGACTTGCACAGCCGTTGCCGCTCAATTTTCTGTCTCACTCCACGATGTTTACTCGTACGGCGCTCCCTATTCCTCAGTTCATGACTGATTTCCGCTAGATCCAACTCGCTATCTCAAACAGATTGCAGTGTTGCAGCCGCCACCGAGCTCTGTCTTCCGCAAGCATGCACCACATCTACCATAGGGACCAACGCCACTTGCGCGGACATCGCGGCCGCTGCCAACATCACCACCGTCCAATTACAGCTGTACAACCCCAGTCTTGGATCCACGTGCCAATTCATTTCACAGCAAGTAGGCAACCTCATCTGTATCGGTCCACACGGCGGATTCCCAGACGCGACTGTAACGAGTGCCCCTATTGCTCCATCTGGTACAGCGACAGCCCCAGCGGCATTGCCGACTCCCACCGCTCCCGGGTCCACGGCTGCCTGCGGGGAATGGGCCATGGCAGTGGCCGGTGATTTCTGCAGCACGTTTGCGCTCAAGTATTCTGTGACGTTAGCGGATTTGTATACGATGAATCCGGGTGCGTGAAGATGCGTTGAAGTATCATTGTACCGAAGCGCCGACTAGGATTCATACAGAAATCAACGGCAACTGCACCAACTTGTTGGCTGGCTCTTACTATTGCGTGGAACCATATCCTTCCTTCTCATCGCTCACTACCACTGCAATCGCGACGAGCGGTACTAACTATAGCGCCTTTTCGACGTTCAGTTATTCCTTCCCTTCGTACACGTCAACTGTTAGTCTTGAAACATTGACTCCCGCCGGTGTGCCTGCTCCCACCAACGTCGCTCCCGGCACAAGAACCGCGGCGTGTGGATATTATTACAACATCGCAGTGGGTGTCATTTTCTCAGCTCTAGATCGATTTGTTCCGATCGTATATCATAGGAAGGCGACACTCTGGCCTCCATTGCCAACATTTCCGACAACACAGAGGCAGATCTTATTAGTTGGAATGTCGGTATGTCCCCTGCTTCCTTGTCGGTCTCCCTGGAGCTCATCCCTTTTTTTTCAGAACTCGCAACGGCTGTTCCAGCAGTTGGGGAGGCCGTCTGTGTCATCTTCCCGACGGGAAACTACACGCTCTTCCCCGAAACTCCCCCCGAAAACGTTTCGCCGTTTGCCACAATCGAGTGCGCCGACTATTACACCACCGTGGCGAACGACAGTTGCGATACAATCGCAGCTGCGCAAGACATTTCCAGCGAGCAGTTTTTGGCTCTCAACCCTGGCCTCACCTGCGCAGGCTTGCTTGCCGGTGCTGCGTACTGTGACTTTCCTCTGACACCGATTTTGAACACTGGTACGGGATTTCCTCTTCCATTCCGCGGCCGCTCATTCAGCGATTGATCGTATTAGGTCCGCCGTCAAATCTCGCTGCTGGTTCTCTCAAAAATTGCACAACATATTATACGGTCAGAACCATCCTTTCTTCATTTTACGCGAGAGTTGACATCAGTATGTCAGATCGCGTCCGGGGACAGTTGCACAACCGCCGATCAGAAGTTCGACATCGCCCTTGCCGATCTGTTACGCTGGAACACCGCGCTTACTTCGTCTTGTACGACCATAGGCTTGGGCGAGGCTTACTGTGTCGCGGGCGGTGGAGACACCTGCAGTAATATATACACTGTGAGTTGACTTGATGTAGCCATTCTCGGAATCCTATTTTTCTGATAGTCTTCTGCGTGCAGGTTGCATCCGGTGACTCTTGTGGTACCATCGAGACCAAGTTCGGCATTGCGCTCACTGATATTATCGCATGGAACCCCTACCTTACTTCTTCCTGCGCCATTCAAATCGGGGAGAATCTGTGTGTTTCTGGACCCCCAGCAACGACAACCCCGGCTGGGCCTCCTTCCAATACCGCGGCCGGTACTCTGGAAAACTGTACAGAATATTACACGGTGAGCTATATTTGTCCTTGCTGGCGATGCACCCAGCTAACGTACAGCAAGATTGCTTCCGGAGATAATTGCACCAGTGTTGATGAGAAGTTTGACATTGCCCTTGCCGATTTATTGCGCTGGAACACCGCGCTTACTTCATCCTGTACGACCATAGGCTTGGGCGAGGCTTACTGTGTCGCGGGCGGTGGAGACACCTGCAGTAAAATATTCACCGTGAGTCGACTTGATGTACTGTACCATTTCGACCAAAGGTTCAGGTGACAGGTGACAGAGGGTCATGAACTGAACAATTTTGACCCAGGTGACGGGTGATAGACGCTTTCCTGTCCCAATTAGGCTAAAAAACACCAAAAATTTCGGTCCGGCAGAAGCCGGACTGCTATTTATGGTAATTTTTGTGTGATCGCCGATCAATGAACATCTTATCCAGTGAACAATTGCGGTGACAGGTGACACCCCGTGAACCTTTGGTCGAAATGGTACAGTAACCCTTCTGCTCCTATCGTTCTAACACCTTCGTGCAGGTCGCACCTGGCGACTCTTGTGGTGCTATTGAGACGAAGTTCGGCATTACGCTCGCTGATATTATCGCATGGAATCCCTACCTTACTTCTTCCTGCGCCATTCAAATCGGGGAGAATCTGTGTATTTCTGGACCTCCAGCAGCGACAACCCCGACTGGGCCTCCTTCCAATACCGCGGCCGGTACTCTGAAAAATTGCACAGTATATTCCACAGTGAGCTATCTTTGTTGTTTGCCGGCGACGTACCCATCTCCAGCAAGGTTGCTTCCGGAGACACGTGCACCGTCATAGATGAGAAGTTCGATACTGCCCTCGCTGATCTGCTGCGCTGGAACACAGCGCTGACCGCAGCCTGTACCACTATTCAATTGGGCGAGGCATACTGTGTTGCTGGCGGCGGAAACGCGTGTCCCGCTATCTACACTGTGAGTTGAATCCATTTTTGCGTGCTGCAATCCTCAGATTTTCTCGCAGGTCGTGTCAGGCGACTCTTGCGGGGCCATTGAGACAAAGCTCGGCATTACGCTCAATAATATCATTGCGTGGAGCCCGTTTTTAACTTCGACGTGCGCCATTCAGATAGGGGAGAACCTGTGTGTTAAATGAGCAATTATACAAATTTGTTGGAGAGCTCGTTCTCGTGTCGGATACCACCTACCGAGAAGGCAAGCATCAAACGCCGAGTTATGGTTAGGAGCAAGAGAATGAAAAATCAGTCGATTCCAAGTTCACTGTAACATACTATTACGACCAAAAGTTCACGGGGTGTCACCCGTCACCACAAAGGTTCAGTTCACTGCCAGATGACTGGACACTGACAGAGGGGGTTGTAGTGGGTTATTCGAGCGGCCTATTGATCGACCCTCATCAATATCCCGAATAACTACTGGCTCGAGTTTAAGGCGGAATCAGCAAAATCATTGTCTAGCGCAATGAGCAATTCAATTGAGTGAATCTGGTCCGACTAGAGTTGGAGCTCTGGAGTTGCTCTGGAGTTTCAAGAACTGTTTATGTTGCCTTTGAAATTTGCCGGGACCAT
This sequence comes from Mycena alexandri, assembly GCA_029233265.1. NCBI lineage: Eukaryota > Fungi > Basidiomycota > Agaricomycetes > Agaricales > Mycenaceae > Mycena > Mycena alexandri. Next base: position 30,217 of record JARJCM010000237.1, read on the forward strand.
TAGGCGTCGGAGGGACCGACAATAATATTAATATGAGTCCCGAAAGTTGTGTTCGGGTAATTTCCTGAATGGTACAGGCTCCCAACACACGATGTGAACCCAGCTACATCCAGATCGATTCACTTCGCCCTACCCGCGGTCAATACGCGCTGTACACAACGAGCGCATCCAGTTGAGCCATCCTCTCGCGCTCACCCGCTGCAAGTTCGCGACGGGAATTTATGATCACCTTGCTTGTTGTAACGGTTGTACCCGCCCCAATGAAACTAAGTAACGCGCGAGTAAATATTGATACTCGGGTTTATAGAAGAGAGGCGTACAAGACTATAATAAAGAGCGACGAGATGGGGGCGACGACGGCGATCACCGTATTGGCAACGCGACGGCCTTGAGCGAGCGTGAGCACGGTCAGTTGTTCGATGGTCCAACTCACCCGATATAATCTACAGTTATGTCAGAACGGCAGAATCAAGCCGAGGGGAAGTACGCACCAGAAAATAAGGTACCCCATCGCGGGCGAGAACCCGAGTAATATGGCCTTCCTGCGAGTCGGTCCTCACTGATCGGGGACGATCAAGCACATTCCAGCACACAGTGCAGAACACGACGATTTCGAATACAAGCTGAATGGCAGGAGAATTATTAGACCAAACGCGATTCAGCCGATACCTCAGGGAGCCACAATCCCACCACATTCGGCTTTCCGCTGAATGTACACAGTCCAACGAGGGGCTCGAAAACCAGTACAGCTCGGCCGAGGCAACGATAAGTTGCTGGTGAAATTGGTTGGACTTTACATACGCGATCATGTTTGTTACGACCCAAGTGGTGACACCGAGACTCGCGAGCTGCGTAACGACGAAAAAGTACATTTACCAAGTGCGGGAGCGTCGCGCATATGCGCAGGAGCACCAGTAAGTTGGATATGACGATTGACTGGTGTGCCGGCGGTCGAGGAGAATTAATCGCAATCTATAAAAGAGTGAGATTACGAGGCACAAGTCGAAATGCTTCTGCGAGAAGGCAGTTAGTTTTATTTGGAATTCAACATTGGATTTTATCGATTTCACGACCACGAGTAGAAGTTAGAACACGAGGGCGAGATTGACATTGGTCTGCCGGCGGCCGAGGACAATAACCAGAGCGCACGAGAGACAGAAGAATTAGTTGTTGTTGCATCGGTTAAGCCGGCTGCTGAATTCGGATCGCGTCGCTGCACGAAGAGCTGTGTCGCCAGAGTTGAGTGGACGTGGTCATGAAGCAAGGGGAAACACGGACCGATGTCCGATAGACGCCGTAGCCAAACAGTTGTACACCACGCCTTCTGCCCTCATCCATCGCTGGAGCGAAGAGTTGCGCCTGGCTGCGATCTGTGAGTCTTCTTTCCTCCTCTCTTTTGTATTGTATTCTCTTCACTAATCCACCCTGTTTCTATTCAAACTAATAGCTTGTCTGTGGGTGGCATCGCAGACGATCAGTCTCGTGGAATGTCGGCGCAATCCTTGTTCAAATCCCGCTCGACCACTCGCAACAGCGCCCAGGCCGGCGTCCCATCTCCCACTAATTCAATCCCCGCCGCCCAAATCACCCACTTCCAGCAAGATAGTCCCCACGTCCGCGCATGCCACAGAAGACCCCGTGCTGCACGTCCCCGACGCGGGACCGTGGCTCGCAGCCTTCTTCGCGGCGTTCTACGCGCACGTGTGTGCACGTACAGCGCGGGGTTCGAGCCCATCCGCGATTTGCCGTCCCTTGCGTCGTTGCCGCCGCCGTTGTTCTTTCCGCCCGCGCACCTTTCGCACGGCGGGAACAACACCTCGAGTTCGAGCACGGGGCAGCTGGGGGGCAGTAACGGGACCCTCATGCCCGTCAAGCACTCCCACTCGGGATCACAGCAGTCGGACTCATCGTATTCGAATTCCAGTGGTTCTGCGGGTAGGGGCGCTTCGCACGCATCACACGCGAGTCAGGCAAGCCACGCGAGCTCGGCGTCGGGGTCGAGCTACGCGTCGTCCAGTGCGGGCTCATATGCCAGCGCGCAGTCCGGCGGTACGCAGTGTCACCTCCCTCATTCACTCATCCCGGTGCTCACCCCGTTCGCAGACCCCCCCACCTCCACATGGGCCAAGAAAAAATGGTTCTCCCTCCCTCTGCCCAACGCGCTCCGCTGAACGAACCGCTGGACGAGCGACCCAGGTGGGGGTGTATGCTGAGGACTGGGCAGAGTTTGTTGACGGTTGCGTTGGGGCGGGTTGGGGGTGAGTTTTTTGTTGGGGGGTTTTTTGGGGAGGTTTGGGGATTCGGTGGCGCTGGTGGTGCCTCGCGCGTTCGTCGGTGTCGGCATGGCGTCTGCGTCCTGCGCGCTCACCTTCGTCTTCGTCGACAAGGTGTCTCTGCGCCGGCGGGGCGAATCTGCTCAAAATGGCAAATCCGACGCCGGCCTTCTCTATCTGATTTCGCCCTTCTCCCTTCTTCTTTCTATTCTTCGCCTTGGCTTTCCATTTTCTTTTTTACTTTTCTGTCAGGTCGAGTCGGCCGGGGAGGTATCCAGGTCCTCGCGCTGCATCGCCCATGGAGCTTATCTCGTACACCACCACCGACCTACCATCCACGCGTACCCCTCCCTCAATCTCCTTTGCCCTCGTTGCGAATCGCAGGCTTGGGACTGCGCCGCGCGTCGGGGCGGGGAATAAATTTGTTCTTCACGCTGCTCGCGTTGTGGTGGTCGTACGGCTTGGCGCCTCCGGGACGTCGTTCGTCCGTCTGCGGAATAACGTTGCCCGGGCGCGTTTCGGGATTGGCGGGGATTTGGAGTTTGGGATTTTCGGCGGGGAGGAGGGTGGTGAGGTACTTTGGGGGACTTCGTTCTCGCTCGGTGTTGCGGATGGAGCTTAGGGCTTCTACCACGACGGGGATGGGGTACTTGGGCGTCGGCCCCCGCAGTGTGATGACCCCGATCGACGATTTGGATGCTTGGGACCGTGTCGAGCGTCGGGCCCGCACGCACTTTGACGTTGTCGGGGTTGGCGACACGGTGTGCGTGGGGCTTAGACCGGCGTCGTTTGTACGTATGCGAGACGCCGGGCGCGACGTGCGTTCGTGGATTGGCGTGGCTTTGAGTTTTTATTTTTCAGCGGCGCGCCAGGTGGGATAAATTTGGGAGCTTAGTTCTCGCTCGGCGGTGTGCGTGGGGATTGGGCCTTCCAGGAGGTCGTTCGTGCGCGTGTGGGACGCCGCACGCAACGTTGCGTTTGTGCGTTGTCGCGGATTTGAGTTGACGGTTTGGCCGCGGGGGAGGAGGGTGGTGGGATCATTTTGGGGACTTTGTTCTTGCTCGGCGTTGCGCGTGGGCCTTAGCGCTTTTACCACAACGGGGATGCGATACTCGGGCATTGTCCCCCGGATTGTGCTGACACTGGTCGACGATTTGCGGACGTCGCGAGTGCCGGACTCTTTTAATTAAATTAAATTAAATTGTCTTCTTTGTCGTCGTAATTCTAGTCAAGTGACTGTATACGCGATGCTAAAAGGTCTTATTCCTGTAGCGCCATTGAGGGTTAAGCTAGCAATGAAATAATGTTATGTGTGTAAAATCTAGCCGTTCCGCACACTCAGAACCAAATATAAATCATGATGTATCCGCCAACCCAGAAGAAATACTTTGTACTCCCTGGCGCGTTGTGCTAAAATTTCGCGTAGGGATGCAACGTCAATCAATAGGTAGAGGAAGAAACTTCTTCCGCCAAGGCCGAGCGAAAGACTACGCATGTCGCCAATCAAGACCCCGCCTGGAATTGCACCGGGTCTATCCACGTGAATCTCCTTCCTTTCTTTCCGGCCAGTGGATGCATACCTAATCGTTCACAAAGCGGGCGGCGGTGTACTGCTGCGCCCGATTATCGAAGAGTCGAGGTAAGTTAGCTATGGGGTTCAACTTACTGCGAGACCGGTATCTCCTCCGAAACGCGACATCTTAGGGTGCACCGTTGCACTTCGTATTGGTTGGGAAGCTTCCAAAAAACAAAGGAATGCGACTGCAGTGCAGCATGTGTACTCACATTGAAAATACGAGGGATCCATCCGCCAACGTTGAGACATTTTGAGCATGGATCCGCACATTAGAACATCTAATAAAGGTTCAGTCGTCGATAAGGATGTTGTAGGATGAATAAGGACGAATATTATCTTCTCCCAGCAGGGCGGGTCAGCGCAATGAAGCAATGACCCCAATGCGTGCGGAGTTCAGCACCGTACTCACGTCGATCGCGAGTTGCATGAACCAAGAGCCAATGGTGATTTACCTGCCAACCCGAGGACATGGTGTGGCCTGCGCATGCTAGAACTCCACCTAAAAAGCCAGCGTCAAATATATATATTGAACGCGCAAGGACCGCACCGGGAATCCAACTGAGCGCATTGTGTTCTCCCTCACCCACATCCAAGAAGGAAAGCAGCAACGTCCCCAGCCCAAAATTAATTGGAAGGTGTGGAGTGCAGAAAAATAGGCAACAAGGCGAAGAAGAAAACTATAGCGAAGGTACTCACCGACTCGACAATATTCACATGAATCGTCTTCAGGCCACGCGCACTACCGGCTGTGCGCAACGCCACGACGGCGCGAGGGAAGGCAGAGTGCCACTAACCACCGTGCAGCGTGGGCGTTGTGAGCAAAAAGTGTGAGTTTAGAAGACATTGTGGGATGTATCGTAAGTCGCGCGTTAACCTGCTGGAGGAGACCACGCCAGTGCGTTGGATTCAGCAGAGACTGAGTTATTCAAGACGATGTCGACGCCCAGACATGCGGATTGGGACGAGTCGATGGCGCAAGTGCATGGGCTTCAAAGTGAACGCGCGGATTTCGGCCGGTGTTCATTTCGATGGAAGAGTGACCGGTTGAGAAGTTGGTGGTGGGCTGCCATAGTGTGTTGCGGAATTTCGAAGTGGTGGTCAAAAGGAAGCTTAAGAAAGACCGCACAAAAGGCGAAAGATCTACTGTGAGCGAAACGGCGGGGGAGAACGAAATTACTGGCCAATCAGCACCCTCTCCTTCCTCGCACGCCAGTTCCAAACGTTGAGGAAGAAAGAAATGAAGATCGTAACGCTGCGGATTCGAACTTGAGGGACTCGAAGCTGCGAGTCGCGCTCATGCATACGCACTGATAGGTACAACGTGCGCGCGCATTCGCATTCGTTGGAAGAGGACAGATCTAGATGCAGAAAGGCGAGTAAGTTTAAAGATATCTGCGGAGAAGAATGTGTTAGCTTGGCGTTGGGTGGTTTCGCTGGAGGAAGAAAAGAAGGACAAAAGGATATTAAAGATTCGAATCAATGTGGACGGATCGAAGAATGGGCAAGTCGATGGAGAAGGAGGAGGACTGTTTCGAAAGCGAGAGAGGACGACTCACTTACCCTTCCTTCCCGTCCGCTAAAATCCCAACCTCGTGTTATTCCCTGCGGAAGCTCCACATCTATCCGTCTATTGCTTGCTCATCTTGCCGTGACACCCTAGACACGACGCAGATGAGGGACAGGGGATCGAGGTAAGTGCGTATCAAGCGCGCGGCGAGTCACTGCGAAAGGTGAATGAGAGTGCCAGCGCGAGTGTCAGGAACGCAAAAAGCGACTGTACGCACCATCCTGTCCTTGCCTGTCCCTGTCGTACCTACCAGTGTGGCACCCATGAACCGAGTTTGCGAAGCCAGTCGGTTTTAAGTACCGGACTTCCTTAGGAACCGCGGGGCAGAAAATTCAGAGTCAGCACGGAAGGGTGCATTAGCAGGCAAGTTACCAAACACGCGCGGCGGTTCATATCACGGGTGGGGCCGTGTCACTCGCAGGTGAGACTGTAAAGAGCTGACAATGATTAAGAAGGAACAAAGAAAATCAAAAGATATACATACGTCGCGCAGCCCAGCCCCATTTCCTGCAGGAACATCCCCCACGGTATTGGATCCCGTTGGTCCCGCGTTGCCCTGAGGTTTCGTGCTATCAACGGCGGAACGCGAGATTCACATCAGGCTTTCAGGTGCGCGAGGGAATGAATTCGAAAGGCGTCGATGAGTAAACGGGAAACAAAGGGCCCAGAAGGACAGAGTTCTAGAGAATCGAGATGGATTATACGTTGGCTGCAAAAACAGAGAGGTACCCGCATAACTTGCAGCTATGCGCTAAATCTTTTCGTAGCCCATCGAGCGTCGTAGTAGACTCGTAGTCAAGTGAGTGAGAAAGGAGTGTAGAGGCTTGGAGTTACACGCTGGATGTCACAGGCCTAGCTTCGAATCGAACGAGTCAAGAGTCAAGACGGTGAGCGCGTCGTGGTGGGAAGAAAGCAAAGGAGCTCGGATCAATGTTCCGTTATCGGATCAACCGGCCCGTCCTCCTTCTTTCGTGCCACCATGTGCGCAGACGCGTCGTTCGTGGTGCGTGCTGTAACTTTCTACACTCCGCATGAGGTCTACTCTTGGTGTTTGTCTCCTTTGGACCCCGTCGCTGGCGTGCGCTCTTCACGGTGGTCCGGAATAGCCCTTTCTTCCTGCTCTGCTAACTCCTCTTTTTGGTGCTCCCCGTTCTATTCCCTTCCTAGCAGTCTCCGACGCCTCTCCTCCCACTGTTAGCGCACCTATCCCCGCAGTCGTCTCCATACCGGCATCCCATTTGCTACATCGCCACCCACTGCAGCCTCCGCTCAGCAACCTGCTTGCCGCCACATCCCGTCCACAAATCTTACGCACACTGGACCGCCCTTTTGCTCTGCCCACTATGCTCTCAGCGAGCGCTGCGTCGACCGACAGAAGTGCTGCTGGATCAATGGCCTTGGTTATCCGGTGCGTCGTCTTCCTTCCTCCGCGCCATTTCCTCCTTGACCCAAAACCCTCCACTCCCTCTTTATCCCTCTGTCTCCCAGACACCGTGCCCTTGCGATGCCGGCGAGGAATGCTTCAATTAATAAAAACTCCGCTTCGCCTTTAAATGTTTTACTGCACGCATCCGCAAACCTCAGTCAAACCTCTTACTTGTGCTGGTGATAACGATTACTTTCCAGTTTACGTCTCATGATTCTTCTTTACTTCTTCTGTAGATATCCGGCGTAGAACTTACGGTGTCGCGGCACTGGCACACGCCGAATGATTTGGAAACCCGAGTGGGTTGCACAATACAGTCAACCAATACATTGTTTTGGTTCACCTTCTCCGCATATGATGCTCACTTCCCTTTTAAGATGCAGGTATTTGGCGAGACTGAGACAATGGCGGTCGTACTCCTGCATGTACGACATGACGACGGAGAAAATTATCGCGCTAGTCGCGCAGACATAAGAAGGGTGACGTTTCCATTTCTCATCCTCATTGCCCTCGTTTCTTACGTCTAGTCGTACCTTTGCACGCCAAAGAACCCTCGCGATCGCACAGGCCGTCCACCTCACGTCTGCTAATATCAGCTCCCGGAGCCTCTCAGTCGAATGTTCAACTCGCCATGCACGCCGCAACGATGTCACGCGCAGCTTAAATTGTTTTGTATAATATCCTCACTCGCCTCTCCATCTCACGATGAACGTTGAACCACCCCCCAGGATATACGGCCGGCAGCCACAACGTCAACCCTGCCGACGCCTCGTCCCGTGGGAAATTTCCTCCCCGCTCCCTCCTCCTCCCCCGACTTCCTATCCCTCTTGAGCTCCAACCATTCATCACCGACTTTGACCAGCAGCCCTTCGACCCGAACCCAAACGAGCCCACTTCACGCTCTTCCCGCAGCTCTTTCGCTCTCGACGCCGAGACCGCGTTCGAAGGAATGGCCATCAGCCTTGCCAACGAACGGGACTTCTGGCACAATTAGGCACCGCATGGACGCACCTCTGCCAACACCTGCTGGATTGTCTCGTCGGCCACGCCCTTATCCTGCCCATTCACCACTTCGAACTTCTCCACTCCGGCCCTTATGTTTGGCACGCGATAGACTCCGATTATGGGTTCCCTTGGTTCCGCGGAAGGCTGAAGATAACCATGGACTCACTCTTCCCATTGACCTGCAGCGATTAGAGGACGTCATGTTCTTTGCGTGGGCTTCCGGAACGCACGAGACCTATGGCTCAGGCCTCCTCATTTATCACGTCTTTTGCGACGGTCGGGGCATTCCGGAAAGCCAGCGATGCCCGGCGAGCTCCCTCCTCATTTCTTCGTTCATCGCAACGTTAGCGGGCTCCTACTCGGGCAGCACCCTCACGAACTGCTACAGTGGTGTGCGTGCATGGCACGTTCCTCACAGCATTCAGTGGTCGGTCGAACAGGCGGCAATTGATGCAGTGCTCAAGGCAGGCGCAACTCTGGCGCCACAGTCCTCAAAGCGTAAGAAGCGCCTGCCATATACAGTTGAAGTCCTTCTCATCATTCTACACCACCTGAATCTATCGCTTCCGTTTGATGCCGCGGTATGGGCGTGTTTAACCAGCATTTTCTACTCCGTCGCACGCGTGGGAGAATTCACCGTGCGAACTCTAACATCGTTCAATCCAATTATCCATGTCACCCGTTCCCATATCCGACGAGTGGGGCGGAAACACGGCCCAGCCAAGATCCTTCCTATTTGGGAACACCCGGCTATCACCCGGGTCAGGCTGCCGAAGGTCGCGTGCCCGGACGCGTCCATCCATTGTTCACGAACAATGGACGATTTCAGCGTAGGGCGCGTATAGAGAAGCAAAGGGTGGCATTTACAGGGCATACAAAGCAGTAATAGGAGTATTGGATTTGAATACAAGAGCTATGACAGTTGTCATATTTCTGCTATGAAAGACCTTGCTCCGCCGTGATTGCAGCAGCATGTACTAGCATGTACTTGGTCGACGTCTTCACTATTAACTTGAAAAAATGGTCTACATGACCCTCAGCATTATTCAGAGCAGTAGGCTGTTGAGCCTCTCCAATGCAGCGCGCTCAGTTTTTAGACTCGTAATTCCAGAAGAATCAACCCTGACCCCAAACTGGGCCTTCGTGATCCGCAAGGGATGTCGGCGGACGCGCCGCAGAGGGATTAAGACAGGTTTGCTCACTCCCAACGTGCCTGCTGATATAGTGAGCCTATCTAACTTTCTTGTATCCTTTGGCGGCTTAGAACGACGGTTCACCGTGAACAACCTCAAAAGTTTGGCCCGACATGGTATAGAGCAGCATACGGGGAGGGAAGGTTGTGGTACGGGAGAAAGAAGTGTTTGACACGTCCAAACGCGTCAAGTGGCATGTGGCCATGGCGCACAATGGCTCTTGAACATCCCTCATTTAGATAGGGGCCTCAGCGGCCGTTGATGGCCGAGCTTCCCAGATAGGCAGGAGCTTGGCTGGGCCTACGTTCCGAGTGGGGCACTCATTAACCCACAGTATCATATCCACTAATCTTATCCTCCTTCTCAGGTATCCGCATTCGCCTCCCGCGTCGTTGCTCTCCTATCGCGTTGGGTATCGTACTCATTCGGGTCCCAGACAGGCTTGTGGATGTGCTTTCGGCGGAAAGCTTGGCGGTAAGGCTCCAACCGTTTCCGTTTTTTTTACCGTTTTCAAACTGTTTTAACCGTTTTTTAAACCGTTTAGTTTGCGAAGGGTGGCAAACGGTAAACAAACGGTTCAAACGGTTATTTTTGGGGTGCCGAAATTCGCGGAACACTCCGACCACCATAACGTGTTGAAATGTTGTCACTGCGCCATTTCGGCCCAGTGACTGTACTTGCTGTCGTACACGCGGCGAGGTCTGCCCGCCATCATCGTGTATAAATTGTGACTTTTCATCACAGTGACAGGACGCGTTTTGCACCTCCACCATGTCTGCGCCAGCCCGCAATCGCAACCCCTCGAAAAGACTTACCGATGGTGCAAACAGTGAGACACCCAGTGCCGCTCATCAGAGTGCTCTTAATAGTAAGTCAACCTTGAGAAATTCAAATGCGCCTCCCACACGCGACAGAGACGCGTCTCCCGCGTCTCCCACAAACGACAGAATACGTCAAGTTACTTAACTCAACTGTTCACAGTAAAACCCATACTCGATCTAATCAAATATATCGCGAAGTTATCAGCTCAGCTGCCAGAAACTGTGCCAGAGGCTATAGATTCTGACGAACCTGACATCCATCGCATCATCACGTCGCTCCCTGGCTTCGACGAAGACACCATCGCTGGTGCCTTCGTTCGCCGCTTTGATGTCCTCTTTGGGCAGGACTGCCGTGGCTCCGACGGCCTATTCGAAAACATTCGGCGCGGAGATCGCGGCATGACCGCCGTCGTGAAGTACCTTGAATCAATTCACTGGGCGTCTTTGGAGAAACCCTCCAACACGGCAATCCTGAGGTTGACGGCCTTGGATAAAGACCTCAAGATCCTTTGGTGTGTAGTTGTTTCTCGACGGTTTGATGTATACTCACAATCATAAGTTCTGTCCCAAAACCCGCTAAAAAAACCAAACGGTCCAGCCCTTCCGATGAATCCGCTCAAAATCCGAAGAATACGTCGCCAGCACCGGTCCAGGAGAAGGAAAATAATCCGTCCAAGGCCGCGATGTGGGGCCCTTACTGGGAGAAACGGATGGACCGTGAGTGCGGTGCTTCTGAATTTCTCTCACCGCTTATCACGATCCAGAAATTCATGCCGCCGCCCACACTGTGAAGGCTAAAAAGTCGAAATCCAAGTCGAAGTCCAACGACTATGACGGCTCCGACCCCGAGTATCACCCACGCGGGTACTATCGCAAGCTGGGTGACGGAAGACTGGGAACTAGTCGAACGTGTCATCGACTTTCATCCCATCGCCGACAAAGAACACCAAGGTGAATATGCGGCGGCGGGGCTGGCCAGTCGTCTCTCCAGGTTGCAAATCCTCGAACAGATAAGTTTAGCATCGCTCCTTTATTGTTCCTGCTCCTTATAAACCAAATTTAGTACTTTTTTACCCTGAGCCTCGACAACGCCGCTCCGAACGATGTTCTCATTCGCGCGCTATCGCGTATACTCCGGGAGAATTTTGACATTCGATGGGCCCCCGACAACTCTCAGATTCGCTGCCTTGCTCACGTCGTCAACCTCGCGGTACAGAAGCTGTTGGCGGCGCTCGATGAAGCGGTAGATCCCGAGATCAAAGATTATTACTTACCGCACAAAGATCTCCCCATTCACTACGATCCCGACGACGATCCCGACATCGCTGCGATCGAAACTGAAGAGTTTACCCAAGAACACGATGGAACGACAGAGGAAGACTCCGAGATCCCACTCATGACCACTCTGGGCCCCGAGTTTGAGAGCCTCTCTGCATTGGGAAAGGCGGGTGATGTCTCCTTCCCATGTTTGTGTACTGACATCGGTTTTAGTTGCGCGCGACCACGATCAAGATCTGCTCATCGCCTCAACGTCGCAAGAGATTCAAAACCACGTCCAAAATAATCTATAAAGATGGCCGTGCACCGTCCGGGAAGCTTCTATGCAGTCTGATGGTGGTTCGGGACGTCAAGCATCGCTGGAATTACACAGAGGCGATGATTACTCGTGCGCGACTGGTATGTGGATCAGATTTCATGATTATGCGCGCGCATATCGTTTTCCGTTTCCCAGGCTATCGACAAGTGGGTCATTGACCGAGAGGAACTGCGCCCGCTCCTTCTGAGTTCAAGGGAGTGGGACTTACTTGAAAAGCTGGGTGATATGCTCCAGGTAAATTTGCGGGCGCACGTTGACGCGTTTATCATAACTAATTCAATCACTGCGCCAGATATTCAGCCAGGTTACTCTGCAAATGTCTCGTTCAAAAACCCCAACACTTCCTTGGGTCCTACCAATGTATGAACATATGTTGAAGCACCTGAGGGCGCATCGTGACGATGCATTGTTGCTGCCATCGCTTCGAGCCGCCGCCACCGCTGGCCTGGAGAAGCTTGAGACCTATTACGACAAGGCTACGGGTTGTCAATTCAACGTTGTAGCGACGAGTGAGTATTGTTGATTACTAGTGACTCGTTCCTTACGACCCCACAGTGCTCCATCCGTTCCTTGGGATCTCTTGGTTCCGAAAAATGGGCCAAGAGCGCGGCAAGAAGGCCGATATACTTTTCAAGTTTGTGTATGAGTCGTACAAGAGAACACATGACCAGCAGGAGCAGTCACGACCACCGGCCCAGGTTGCCAAGCAGTCTTCTTCATTCCTTGACGATGTATGTATGCTGGACGTCACTGAGCCCCAGACTACTCCGCAGCAGTCCGAATTGGAGCGCTTTTACGCTGCCGTTCGAACTCACGGTCGTGGTGACACAAATAATCCATTAGCTTGGTGGAAGGTACTTTCTTGTCGTATGATAATCAATAATATTCTCAGCTGATCACCTATTCTTCCAGGAGCACGAGCGCGATTTCCCCATCATCACTATGATGGCTCGGGACTTCCCCGCGATTCCGGGGACAAGTGTGTCCGTCGAGCGGCTGTTTTCGAAGTCGCGACACTTGTGTCGTGATTCACGGTCGTCCATGCACGCCGACACAATCATGCAGGCCATGCTCACCAAGATGTGGATAAAGGCCGGGTTATTGAAATTTTAGCAGTTTACACTGTAGATATGTTGCAGATTCGTTGGTGCTGGCGGAAAAAAAAGCGAAATTTATACCATTTTCAAACGTTTACAACCGTTTGTAAACGCGTTTGTTACCGTTTCCGTTTGGTTTGTCGGAAAACCGCAAACGGAAACAAACGGTTGGAGCCTTACTTGGCGGGCTTTCGCCCAAAACCTATCTTCTATTTATTATCTATTTCCCTCAATATGCGAGTAGCGTGGGGCCATAAACAATCAATCCATTCAAGTTGTCTCCTTTTTTTCGATTCCTTGTTGAATGAACATGAGAATCTGCAGTCACGACGCCCGCCGTGCGCTTGTACAGCTGTCGCAGAGGAATCTGGACACTGCCAGGACAGTGGTCAAAAAAATAGGAGCATCAGGGGTGATTGTTTGGCAACGGCCTCGACTGGCATCCCGCTTTCTTCCCACACCTCCTCCAGTGAAACGACGCTCTCACACTCACAATGGCACCCCACATCCCAGACGAGGTCGTTTCCGAAATCCTATCGCCCGCGCTCAAGGTGTCCGAGAGCATGTTCTCCGACACGGAGTCCGATGTCTCCCCCTTCGCGACGCCCCACGTCTCCAGTTCCGCCTACCTGCTCGTCTGCAAAGCGTGGCGCCGCGTCGGCACCCCCCTCCTATACCAAGCTGTCATCATCCGCTCGACCGCCCAGGCGCGTGCCCTCCAGCGGACGTTGCACAGTAATCCAGATTTCGGAAAATTCGTCAACAAACTCAGGGTCGAGGGCGGCTTCGGCGTTTCGATGGAGCAGTTGCTGAAGCACACCCCAAAGCTGACAGACATCTTCCTCTCCCTCATGATACGTGGGTCGGACTCTACGTCGGGGTTGGTTCGTGGGCTGCCGCATATCAACCCGACCCGCTTGATCGTTTTTGAACCTCCTCCGAGTCGCGGAGGCCAGCTCAAGAACATACAAGTGGCCGACCTGGTGAAAGCCCTCGAAAAGGCCCTACCCATGTGGACGAATCTTGTACGTGGCGCTGCGTTCCTCTTACTTCCGCCCTCCTTTCTCAAATAGTTGTTTGATCTCAGGCGGACATCAACTTCCCATATTTCTCCCCCGTGTCCGGTGGCATTCGCCAGGACCTCGTCACCGTCGCCTCCTCCCGCGATACCGTCCAAAGAATCTCATTCTCTAAACTGACGACCATCGATATCCCCTTTCTTGCCAGCATCGCTGCCCGCCCGACCCTGAAGGTCATCCAAATTCGCAACATTGACGCCTTTGAATCGGAAAAGTTGATTTCTGATGTGGCCGCGGACCCCCGGCTGAAGCAACTTGTTCAGTGGCCCGAGACGCCGTGAGTACCTTTCCTGCCGTTTGATAATGGCTCAATATGGATCAGGGAAACACCGCCCGACCCAACCGCTCTCTGGGTTGCGAATCTGTCTTTCCAAGCGTTCAAAAATTCCCCTCAAGAAGTCGTCGATCGCATCTGGTCCTGCATCCTGGGATTTGCCGTACCCGCACCCTACGCACAAGCCCGGACGATGTTCTTCACGTCCAATCCTAACGCTACACACCACGATTGGGACATCCGATACGGCCGGCGGCGTTATCTGACGGTGTCAAAGACTTTTTGTGTCAGTCGACGCGCCATATTTGTCTCCATATACTGACAGCACATGCAGCGCCTCGCTCTCCCTTATCTCTACCACACCGTGTACCTCCAGCTTCCGGCAACTCTGCACGCCTTCTACGACCGCCTCACGTCAACGCCCGCCCTTGGGATGCACTTACGCGGGATGAAGCTGCACAGCCAGGCGTTCCAGGGAGGCGCCGAATACCACGCCGACATGAAAAATTTCTTCCAAACGATGCAAGCCTTGTCCAGGCGTGGGGAACCCGCACCGGCCACTGTAGACGCTAATGCCCCTCCCGTCGACATGAGTGTGGTATTCCACCACGCGCGCTGCCTCAAACGCCTCCTCGGCGAACCGCGGCATCCCCGGCCCGGGGAGATGCCTTGCCTGCCGTGGGCCGACTTTGTAGCTCTTGCCCAGGCAGCCGGTTCGACTATGGAAGAAATATCGAACTTCGCGTTTGAGCAGCCCGATATCAATCACGGTCCGGCTGTTTTTCAACAGTTTAGTGCCTTGCGGTCGTTTACCTGGGCATGCGACGCCGGCGGATCTCAGTGGGACGATAGCCAGGAATCATTATTTGTCGAGCGGGTGCCTGCGGACGGATTCCCAGCTCTGGAAAGTCTTCATCTCGCATCCTCCGGGGCCCTGATTATCTTCACCGCAATGGAGTACGTGTCACCTTCCGCGTCCTTTAGTATTTTCTGACGTTGGTTAACAACTTCACAGTCTCCCCAAACTCCGTCGGCTCGAATTCACCGGTCAATTCAACCCCAAGTGCCATGCGGGCGACGCTTTCCTCCAAAAGCACGGTCCGAAAGTCGAAGGAATGAGTATGCAGTTGCTGGAGGTCGAGGGTACGCCCTTTTCCGGGCATTCAGTGTTGAAGTTGTGTCCCCGGATGACCGTCTTTTCCTGTGAACTGCAGTCCATTGGTGGGGATGTGAGTTCACCGCTTTCGTTAACGATGCTGGCTTATTCGATTATTATTCGTGGCAGTACTTCAACTTTGCCAAAGGCACCTTCGCTCCGGGAATTCAACATATGTCCCTCACGACGTTGAGCGTGAGCAAGAAGCCGCTGTGCGTCTTTCTTTCCCTCCATGTTCAATCTCTTCCTCTCTGACCGTTTTCTTCAACACCATAGCCAAGCCAACCTGGACGACCGCGCCTGGAAAAAGTTCTTCGACTCCCTTAAGCTCACTCACCTCCCCTCGCTGCGCGAGATCAGAGTCGGGTCATTCGAGGGATGGCCCACAAACGAGTGCGTACCACTGCTCTTCTCACTTGAACCATTTGAATTTACCTAATCTACGTACAATAATTAGATTCGACATCTCGAAGAGCGTCTTCGTGAAGCTGGCCGAGCGTCTCTTGCCGAGCGGAGTCCACTTGACGGAGAGGAACGGGGCCCGGTGGCACCCGCGCCTGAAGAAATAAATATGTGAGTGAGTGGAGTCGTCGGCCCCGCTAGAGACATATACTCACGGATAGCGTTCAGAGCGAGCCGCGTAAATAAATGTAAAGTGGAAGCGTAAGGGTCTTCAAGTATGCGGTCCAAAAATCCTCAGTTTCCCTTACTAGAAATACATCGCGATCCGTAACACCGTTTCCTTCTGTCAGACAACGAGATTTGACTCGGAATGAAACTTCATGAATCCTGCCCCGCTATTCTCGAGCGACCCCGGTCTCAACGGGAATTCGGCTCGAGTTGCTGAATTGCTCGAGCCGGCTCGAGCGCTATATTTCAATAATGTACTACTACAACATGACAATTGAATGGTATTTAATGGTACTGTCGTCGCTCGAGCGACTCGATCCAAGCGCGTGCTCGAGCACAGTCTCCGCTCAAATCCCACACTCCGCTTGCGCAAAGTACCTGCTCGAGACGAATCCAGCGCTGGAGTCGAAGCACTCAAGTAAACCTGAGCTCGAACCAAGTCCTGCGTTTCAACCACTTAATCAGTTAGTCGAGCGCGGTTTTCAGATAAGATTGACAGTAAGTGCCACTGAATTAAATTCTCATCTATCACAACTAGACAAAGTCCCAATGTCGTTGTACGCCCCCGTTCCTGACCAAATCGAATGATTTCACCCCGTCCCTGTCATTTCATCAGAACATAAGGACGCTGAAGGTACTGAAGAACGGAAAACATTACCTGAAATTGCGCAATATTTGTGGGCGCGATATAGGCACCAACTGCACCGGTCATGTAGATGATCCTGTCAGTGCTAACAATGTGGAACAAAAGGCCACTCACCTTCCCGGTGGCATTCCCACGGAATCCCACCTGGGGCCACCTCACACCAAACGTTCTCGACGCCGAAGGTCCTGGTCGAGGCGGCGGGCCAATGGCGGGCAACGCAGTAGGGCAACGTCGACAAAAAGTCAGACAGCCGACGGTTCGTCAGGCGCGGTTGCCGAGTGGTGGTGGTGGTAGTGAAGAAGGGCAGGCGTAACGCGTGACAGATTAATCACAAAGGAAGTGATGGGGCGGAAACCGGCCCGCGTGAGCCGGCTGAGGCAGCAGAATAGCGCATGCTGCACATCAGCGGCTCTTGCTTCCTGTACGGCGCAAACTCGACGCGACGGTCCAAGCCCATCCTAACAGGGGTGAAGTTATATTTCTTCACTCTGCTCAGCAGAGCACATAATTTTACTTTTTTTCAATAGAATAGCGCCAAATGTGTGGGACGAAGGAAGAGTTGACTCAGTTGAGCAGAAGAGGCAAGGTTGAGGACTCTGACTTAGTGGTGGAAGAAGAATAAGAAGACAAATGGCTAATAACATTTTATCTAATGAGGACCGACAATCGATATGATCAGCCATTAGTCGCGGTCAGAGTAGGCGATTCTCGCCGATTCTGACGTCGATTCTGGTGCCGATTATGCACCGATTATCGAATTGTTTTAACGTGGGAGAATCGTCGAGAATCGTAATCGGCCAGAATCGTCGAAGCGACTCTGGAGTCGATTCGACAACAATTTCCGATTACGATTACGATTCTCGTTGTCTTGCTGTCAAATGTGTTACGAGATTTTGGCAAGAATCGGTTTGAGAATCGGCGCGGTCAGAATTGAACCGATTCTGGGGCGATTCTCGCATGATTCTGAGGTCGATTAAATGCGAGAATCGGTGCATAATCAACATCAGAATCGATGTCAGAATCGGCCAGAATCGTCTACTCTGACCGCGACTATTAAAAGATACACATCCTCTAAAGCCAGTTGCGTTAATTTATCGTGTCGACTTTGTGCATTGCCCTTCTTCTCCGATCGCGACCAATTGGAGGCCACGAGGCCCAGAATCTAGATAGATTTAGAAAGTGGGTGAGAGCCCAATCGGCGCGCATACAGGATCCCCAGAAGTGAGTAGGAGGGCAATCCAGGTTGAAGAGTGGAGGAACTTGTGTGGGCAGCATAGGTAGATCAAATCGAGATAATTTGCTTGAAATCTTGACGGGGATTAGATGACTTGTTTTGATAGAACGTAGAACCGTTTCAACCGTGGGAATGCATCGACCCTCAGGTTGATCTCGCGCCAGACTGGGAAAGACAAGGGCACAGAGCCAGGATTGCTCTGATTCAATTGGCCGTAAATTGAGGACAAGGCCTGGCAGACGGTGGTGAGAATCAGCAGCATAAATGGGACCAGATCAGGCCGGAAGAAACAATTACTGAGATCGCGGAAGAGTTTCGGTCATCAAGACATGTTCCTAGATTTCATTTGTGATAAGTACAGTACTACAAAGGGTAAATTATCATGGGCGACCCATCCCATGCTCGTAGGCTGCCATGCTGCGCGGCTGAATCGAACTCAGAATAAATTTTGGGAGTTGAATGCCAGTCCGCACGAGGAAGACAGTCAGGAATGCGATGGAAATCAGGTCGAAGAAAAAGCAACGTACCTCGGGCGGAGTTGAAATCGAGGCGCGGAGAGTGATGTATATCGAGACAGTAAGAAGGAACAAAACTGAAGGACCACCATACAATCAAGCCAAGTTGAAATCGAACGGTCGACAATAGAACATGGAGCCAAAGTCAAAGTCAGTACACGGATATATATTTGAAGTGAAACTCACCTGAAATAGTTATTCCGGGTCCAGGTCCCTGAGATCCGAATTTGGTTCTGCTCTTTGCGGTTTTTGGAGTCGCAGTGAGGGTGTTGAGGTCAAGTGGGAATTCTCGAAATCATGGAACATGTATAACGTCCAACGCGGTTAACTTGGGTATCATACACTCGAATTAAAAGTAAGAAACTATTAGCAGGAGTATAAAACATTAAAGATAAAAGAGTCGTACCTGAAGTCCGAACAGGATGACAATTTCCAAGCCAAGTCCATCCCCGAGATAGCCAAGTCCAAGGCCTGTCAATGAATTATCAAATGGGACGACACCGAGAGGTGCCGGGTACCTAACGACCATGAAACCGGGATCGCTGAAGCTTGATCCGGGGGTAACAGTTGAATAGACTTGAGGATCGAGTCGTGAGTTGTCAAAGCAATTTCGGTATTCAGACGGCGGCTGTTCAAGTAGAAGTCGAGCAGATATTGATCAGAAATATCAGCGAAAAATTAGTGCAGGACGCAGGAAAGGTATCTGGGTTGAATTTAGTCTAGGGCTGCCGAGCAAAGTGTGGTCAGCATGACAGAGACATACCTAAATAGGGAAGGCCTGAGCTCCGTGTTTTCTACCATTGTTTGGGTCGTAGGAAGTAAATACGAGACCTGGAAGTAAAGAGACGAGGGCAGGAGGATGGCGGCGGAGAGAGAAACCATCTTTCACATATACACTTAATTTCTTCGGCACAACTCAATTGCCTGCGAATGGAGGGCAATCAATCCGGTGGCTATGAAAGGTGCAGTAATCGTCTAGGGGTACTGGCTAGAGGTATATGTGCCAGCAAGGTGGGTGGCGGCGCGAGGTTGCAGTCGTAGGAAGCAAGAGGAAGGCGTGGGAACGGATTCAGTGATCCCGCCGATGTTGATTTACGGGCGCGGCGAGGCGCAAGGCGCGTCACCGCGTGGCAATAGGTTGAACCCGAATGCACGCGAACTGTCATGGAATGTGAAGCTCCCCTAGCCTACTCTGTAGCCCATGCCAAGTTGAACCCTGCTTAGGACAGCCCTGTGTCTGAGCTCAGGTTGGAGTGGAGTGGGCTGGACAGATGTCGGGGAGCTGCATGTGAGCGTACTTCAGTGCAAGGTGTTGCTGTGCATGATGGTTGAAGGAACCAACAATATCTTTTTAGCAGGGCCCGGCCGCCATGCCGGATGAGAACTGATGATGGGGATAGCGAGACCCGAAACCGCAGGGGCACCGGTTTTTCGCCGTGGCGTGGCGTGGCGTGGCGTGGCGTGGCGTGCCGCAGTGGCAGTGCTGGCGTGTCCCGACGTGCAAGTGTATGTTTTTTTGTGGGATTTCGAGTTTCTTGGGTAAGATGACAACCAGCAATGTCCTCGACTCCCTGTAGCAAGCTATATTACCAATACTGCCTTTGCAATCAATTTATCTGTAATCCAGTTTTCTATCGGGGGACACTGAGCAAAGGTCCCAGTAAGTGGAACCTGGCCAATATGGTTGGATTAGACCTCAGAGCACCCATATGAACCGTCGAAGTTGCCGGTGCCTGGAAGTGATGTTGGAAAGCGGAAATCATTATTTTATTGGCATCATTTGAATTCCCACGGTTGTGTTCGTGTTCATGTGGTATGTCGCGTCCCAAATCCTTCTTCAAAGAGATTGAATTGAAATGGCAAAGATCTGTGCAGTGAGTATACAAAGGCTTTCAACATCCACTAAATATCACTGCCTAGTACGTTGACTGTAATCCAACCTGGCCCCGATGCCACAATCTTGCCGACAGGGACAGCAACCACTTTCTCCTTTTGGGCCCTTTGGGTCCACGCGAACGAAGTGTACGAGACATAGCCCGGCGTTTTGGTGCAGGAGTGTCTTCGTGCTCGCTGGCCGGCCTGGACCGGCCCTTGGTTGGTACCTCCTCGGTGCCAGTCAGATTATCAATTGCAATGGGGGGCCGCGAAATGTCCGGTTCACCGACGCGCACAACCGTGCGAGGTCGATATGCAGGGTCGGGGGAAGTATGATGGGATTTAAAATCTCGGAGGGACACTAGAAATGCCGGCTGGGAATCCCAGTACTTCTTGTGGCTCAACCACTTTGGCCTTGTGGCAAGCAACATGGCGCGCACCGCCCCGTGGTATTCGTCAGGAAGCCGAATGATGGTGCCCTGCCCAAGGTCTTCGAAGATACTTTCCATGGCAGCAATCCTTCTTGTGGACCCCTGAATCTATTAATCATCCCCGCCACGCCGCTGATGTGCCACGCGTCGTGTTCCTCCCGCGCGCCGCGACGCGTAACAGACTAAACACAGTGTCATCTTAGCTGCAAGTCGTGCTCCCCATGAGCCACTTATCCGAGTTGTCGCTGTTGCCCTCACCCGCATCCCACCCTTCGCTGCAGGCATATACAGATCCAATATTTCCGAGACCACGCTCCTCGCCTTTCTTTAAAACGAAAGATATGCTACTTTCTTCTTCTCATCCACTTGTCACTCGGCGGACGTCCCATTGAAAGCCATGCTTGCGTACGCTAATTTGTAAGTAGCTTGAAGCCGGTTTTTTCTCTTTCTTGTCGTTGGTAACGTCTCGCTCCCTCCACCTAGTCTTTGCGCGCCAAACACATAGCGAGCCACGCTTTCGTTTTCTGTCTCCCGCGTAAGCTTCCTTCCTCCATCTTGTCTGCCGCTCTGCCCCACCTTGCTCAATTGATATGATGCATTTTGATTCTTCAGCGCACTCCTCGGGCAAGTACACCGTGGTCAAATTTCTGCTCGGTAGCGCAAACTGACCCTCGAGAGCTCTTCATTCGATGATGAACTCAATCTACCAAAGACTGCACGGGCCACCAGTAGCCCTGTCCCCACATTCATCGCACCCACTTCATTTGCTAGTGCCCACATCACCCTGCTAATCCCCTCTCCTTCAAAAACATTGCATCTCGTATTCACCACCCACGGTGGTCATCCCTCCGCGTGTTTCCAATCCTCCCGCCTCTCCCTCTGTCAGTGTTGCAGTTAAAGGGCTTATTAAGGGTAGATTTTGATTTAGAGGGCTTTAGGCTTTAATACACCTTTATAAAGGCCCCGTTTTAAAGGCCTTCACATCAAATTTGGCCTAACTGGGAAAAACTCGCGATACACTCTACTACTCCTCAAACTCGTCCCCGGACCCGGAAAGTGCTCCGTCGTCAAGCTCCTCGTCACTCTCCTCTGCCGCAAGAAGCTCCATCAGCAATACCTCACGTGTAAACTGCTCCCGACGCGGCTTTCCGACCGGTTTTTTGAGAACTCCACCAAAGAGGATGTTGAGAGAGCGGGGGAATAATTTGGGTGGGGCCTTGGCCTTCCTGCCGGTGGCGCCAGAGTTCCCGAGGGCGGATGTGTCATCATCCGTGTCTGTGTCGAGCGATGGTGGCGTATACATCCGAGACAGTATGCTTCGTGCTGGGATTTATTCTTCAATGGGCCCTTGTGAAAGAACTCCCACTGGGGTCCCTCAGGAGGAGGCATAGGAGAGCCTACTTGAGATAAGAGGACACGATGCAGACAGCGCAGCGGAGCGCGACAGAGGAAGAGCAAAAAATATTTGATCAATTGATCCGATGATTGACAGGCACGGCCACTTTAAGGCCTTTATAACCCTTTAAAACATTCTTCACCGTCTTGAAGCCTCTATATAAAGGGCTTATTAACCCCGACCCTTTATAAAGGCTTTACCCTTAACTGCAACACTGCCCTCTGTGCCCGTCCAAACCCGGTCCAAACCCGGTCAATCTACATATCATTCATGGTCCCTTTCTTCATCCAGTGTGCGCTCCTCATCTTCCTGGTTGAGCGTTTAATTGTCAAATAACAGGCTCCCTGATATTCCTGCCAAGTTGCGTCTGCCTGACCACCTGAGCCGCCGCCGTATTGATTTCTTCTTCCCCTCCCTCGATCTTTTCTGTTCTCTCCGTGAACAACACTATTCTTCGGAGGATTGTCTTGAATCTGAAATCCCATTTACCCGTTCATCATACCTTTACGAACAGAGCCGAGCCGTGAGTCTCATCTTCCAAACCTTTCGACCATCGATTCACTCTCAACCAGACAATAATTCGCAACACTCGTACAACACTTCCACTTGAACGTGCAAGGTGCAGTGCATGGTCTTAAATTGCTTTGGGTACCGCCGCGTCTTCCTCTGTTCAGGTTATTTTTACATGTATACTCGCCGCAACGCTTTATCACGCCAGTCTCTGTGTCTACAACCCTAGATATCGCTCCCAATCCCTCAGATAAGGCCGCCTTGTCTATATTCGCGCTTTCGAGGGAATAACCGGGATTCAACAGAACCCCTTTCATACAGGCCCACGTGCGTTTGATCTCGAGCCCGTTCCTCAGTACTGATTCACCCTCCCCCAACCTGGACGGTGATATTCGGCTCAAAAAATCAACTCTTTACCTGAAGTCTCAAGAATCCTGCAGGTCCCAACTTACCATCTTCTGGGTTTCCTTTCTATGAACTGCGCATGTCGTAAGCCAACTGTGAGGCATTATTGCTCCCGCTGCAACTGGCACATAAAAATTTAGGGGCACCCCGCCAATCGACAACCAAAGATTCCCTGGGAATCTAAATGAAGTTCCCGGGAACTTTCCAGTGGGCATCCCTTTTTTACAGAAATTACACTGTAAAGCAGCCCACAGTCCGGCCCGCCGGAAGCCGGACTCAACGCATCACTCATGTCAAACCTTTCTTCTCGGACGCTCATCACCGCCCACCTAGCCCAGTTCAGCCCGTTCACCCGTTCCCCATCGGCCGCCTCGGACCCCGGCCTCCTTCCCTTCAACCAGCACCTCTCACCGCTTGCCACCGCTGCCACCCCACGGCCCGGAACCACATGATTTTGCCCTGCGCGCGTCAGGCCCACCTCCCGCTTTTACGTCTGACGTAGGCTGTGGATCCCACTCGGCAGTCTCTGAAGTCGCCGCTCCCGCTCCTTCGTCCCACGCTCACGCCGGCAGCCTACATCCGCACCCCCACTGGCATACGACCCGGACCTGCTTACTGCACGCCTATCGCCATGCACGGCCCTCCGCCCCCTCGCGCGCACGGGAGGTTCATCCGGTTTCACCAATTGTATCTCGAAGGAATGGGTATTGAATGGCATAAAATCTATGGTGCGTATATCTCTGTCGTGTCCCACTGTCTGCGCAGTCGAGCGTGGTCTGTGACGCTTCATTCGACGCGTCGTCTGCTCGTCTCCACATGCACGGCGCCCCTACCCCGCTGCCGACGTCGGACTCGATATTGGTCTCGATGGCTGCTAATTAGCGCTGCCCCCCTTATCGCCCACCGCCCTCATCGCCCACCCTCGCGTCGCATTGCTCCAACTCCGTGGTGACCTTTAAACGTATGAGAAGCCTTGTTGATCTTGGTCTCCACCTGGCGTCTGCAAAATTTCCGTCTTGATAATACTGACCTCTCTTCAGCTCTCGATAAAGTTCTCCAGGCCAATCTACTCTGGGCGAACCGCTTTACACTTTCTGCGGAAAGTTTTGCGCACCTGACCTCACACGTAGACTCTGCACATGGACATTTGTTCTCTCTTTATCTGCCATTGTCAATGACAACCCAACCCAAGTAAGTGCGTTTTAGTCTATCCTTCCTGCCACTTCAAATGATCCTGAGATTTTATATCTCAGTCCACTTCAACCGCCTCAAACTCGGCTTCAACCTCAAGGCATTGCTTAACTCAAGCTGCCTTCACGATCCAAATCAATGTGCGCGGACCGAAGCTATCGTCAGGTGTGTGTTCCTTTCCCTGTATCTTCAATAGGCTAGCAGCCTCCTAGCTATCTTCAAGCTTTAGTTCACGGGGGAGACGCGACGTAGGTTGCTACGGCGGCCGTCTGTACCGGGTTTGCGGGCGCGCGCGCTTTCTGATTAAACTACAGATATGTATCAATACTCCCACAACGACTCTCTACATAAATTGACGCATAAGACAACCGGTCAGCGCAGAGTCGAAGACGAACGACTGCTCGACTCGGAAATTGAAGCCCATCCCCAGCGAGGGTACAGAACCCCTTTGTTTGCACGCTGTTCATACTGATCGTTATGTCGCTAATGGTTCTCGCGATCGCATGCCTCCACCACTATTCCAGTCGTCCCATCGTTTCCTCGGAATTTCTGGGTCAATCCTGATTCCCCTCACGAATCCATGTTTTTTTTTCGCAACGTTTTCTTCAACGTGCTTAGGTGCGTTCTATTGTATTCCCTTGTCTACCTTCCTTCAGGCGCGTTTCCTCCGTCGTGGCCATTCAGAGGCTGGCGTCAATTTGTTCTAACCGCTAAATCTTCTCTGTCATTACATGAGGTTGACCTTCTCTCAGATATTCAACTTGAACTTCAACCCCAAAGTTCTACTCGGATTCTCAAATTAATAATTGGGCAGCCGTCTTTTTGGCGAGGCCTCGTCAATTCGCCTCGCTCCAAGTCCTCTTTTCTTTCAAGTGTGGTTTCTTGTATACTGAATAAACCCTGTCCCAGACTATCCTCGAGTTCGATTCGGCCAACAATCCCAACAATCGCCGACCCAGGTTACTTGTGCCACTCGCTCGCACACGGCTCCTCCGCACCTATAACTTTGATTGACTCCAAGTCCGTGATGACCTTCATACGATCCAAGGTCTGCTCTAAATTTGGATTTCAACTGCGGTGCGTGATCTTCCGTCCTTAACATTTGTTGGATTAATACGGATTTTCTTCAGTCTTGATCAACTCTTTCAGGCGACTCCACTCCGCGGCAACTGCCTTCCACTTTCGTGGAAACCTTGTCCTATCTGACCTCATGTGTAGATTTTGCTCAGGTGCGCTTAATCTTCTTTATCTACTCTCAATGTATCGCGTAATTGTCTAGTAAGTCCTTCGATCCACTTCTTCGTGGATCTATCTACTTTGCCCGTAAAGCATTGTCACGCCGAAGCTACTTGCAATCCTCCTCGGGCTGAACTTGTCTCCCGTGAGATTCACGCTCGATTCATGTCTTCGCCCCACCGGCATCTTCCTTTCAACGGTTTCCAAACTCAAAATCAGCATCAAGTTCTCATACACAGTTTCAACCGAGGTAAGCCTCCACGTTTCCCGTCGTTCATTTTGAAGAGTCTTCGTCCATATCCCGGCATAATCGTGTTCTGCCTTTTCCCACCTTCTCTCTTCTTCTGGAGCGGTGAGTGAATCATCACTGACCGTCCCTTTTCGCAAATACGTTCTCGAGCTCAATATCGACATGCCTTCAAATTTCAGCTAGCTGCGTTCATTTTGCTCATCTTATTTCCGCAAAAGCCTGCCTTCGCGGAATGCGTGGTGTCGACGCTTCAACGGTTCAATACCGGGTTGAACGATCCATGCCTCCTTCAACCCTGCCCGACTATCTTTCGTCCTTAGCCTATCTTTGCTTCAATCTTCCGTTCGTCACTAACCTCGATTTGGATTAGCCGTGGTGGCGAACACCTTCTACTGCAAGTATCAAGTTGCAACTTCCAAACTTCGAAGTACGTACGTCTTGCACTGCATTCAATCCGGTGAACACTTTCCTCATCTCATTCTCTCTGTCCTCTAGTGGAGACCATTCGAACCGCACGACTTCAAGGATTCAACATTCACTAGGGCGAGATAACTTTCACCTGTTCGTCTCGGCCTCCGTGGTCAGTGGTTAGGTTTTATTTTACCGAGCTTCATACTGTGCTTCCGAGCTTACGATCGATCGAGGAACCCCATCTTCCCGTGATTTCACTCTGACCTCCCAGGCGAATGAATCATTGGGCATCCAAGCACCTCTCCTGCAAGCTTCCTCCATGTTGTCAAAGATCACAAGCGAGGGTGCAACAGCATTCCTGAATATTAGGGGCTAGTGATCGATCAAGAAGAAAACATCCCGGGACTTTCTTTTCACTTCCTGGGCGTTTTATTTGGCCATCTCACCTCTTCACTTTTAATTAGAACCACTTGCAATTCACAAAAGTGGACCATCGTTCGGATTTTTTCCATCAGGCTGGGTCAAAAATCTCAGAGTTGCCCCCCGAGTCCATTAAGCAACAATGTCCAACCGGGAATTTGCTTTCGACTCTCGCATAAATCTCCAGACGAGCGTACATCTCTTTTCACGCCAATTGCACTGCAAACCACGCGTGGATACTTAGTTCATTAATGTTAAGCTTGTTACTTATTCGGGTTAGATTCACAACTCGCACCTCAAAATCAATTTCAGGGACTCAATCGAGAAATCCCTGGGAATTGACGACGTTCACGCACACGCACTCTGAGCCAGCCAAATATGGAAACCGCTGATGATTCAACCACACAGATCCTCGTGGGATTTCCTGCAAGGAAAATTGCCCGAGTATTCCAGAAAGCTAGTTATCTCTGAACCCCGCACCCCGACACATAGGCTGCCGGTGAGTTATCATCTTCTTGTCTACCTACATTCAATCCATCTTTTATTGATCTTCGGGTGGACTAATGTTCATTGAGCTCTATGATACTTGTCCGAGCTTGAATGAGGCTCCCACTCCGCACCTATCTATTTACTACTCGCTATTTGTTTGACCCATCACATCCGTGACGCCGACCTCGCGTTCTTCAGAATCCACCACCGAACCGAACTGGGAGCAAGGTGAGCTTCGGGCGTATTCATTCAATTGTTAGTTCGATAGTCTTCTCATCGTCGCGCATGCGCAGTACGCTCTTCCTTTGATGCTGGGTGAGCCCCATCAACGGCATCTTCATATTGGACTTCCTCAACGGTACGTGAGTCGAGCTGCGTTAATATTGTTAATATCCACAAATGTTAGGGTGCTTGATCGATCAACGACCGCGAATCTTCCCGGAACTTCTTTGGGACTTACCGGGCGAATTATTGAGTATCCAAACTCCAAACTCCCCAGCGTTGACCCTTGTTGTCAAAGACCACAAGTCAACACTCTTAGATATTAGGGGGAGCGATCGAGACTAAAAGCTTCCCGGGCCTTTCATTTCACGTCCCGGGCGAGTTTGGCCGTTCTGACCTCTTGTAGCTGGAAGCACCAGGAATTTACTACAGTGGACCATGTTTCGCATTTTTTCCTATCGGTAACTTTTATTCGGGTTGGATTTACAAGTCCTCAAACGAATTTCAGGGGCTCAAGATGAAATTCCTGGGGATTCTCTTTGGATTCCCGGGCAAAGCGTAGGAGGCTACTACTACGAGCGCCTTTTTCACCGCAAGTTTTCCGCTTCAACTTGAACGACGTTCACGTTCAAGTGTCAGCACACGCTCTCGGACACGAACGTGTGAGCCAAATAAAAAAACCGCCGATGCATTCATGGGACTTCCTGCACGCAAAATTGCCCTGATTATTCCTGAAAGCCATTCTGAACCCCGCGCCCTGTTGTAGTTAGAGTTTAGTACCTCACGCCCAGTCACGCAGTCACACCCGGGCGGCCAGGGTGTGACCTGATGGCAACTCGACGCGGTGTATATATATTGTAGTTGCCGTAGGCCATTCTCCTCAGTCTGAAGAGAATGGTCTAGGTGCGTAGTAACTGCTGCCGTTGAGCTGATGAGGCGACGCGTTTGTTTTGACAAGCATCCAATCAAGTCCGTGCTCTGATCCCCGGGTGATCTCCATCTTTTAACTTTGACGACCTTCGTCTTGCGGTTAGCTGAAGCACGCCACTCCTCCATAAATGCCACGCAGCTCCTCTGTGATATATCTGTCGCCATCTACGCCAAACCACCCGTCTACTACACAAGCAAACAGTGTACTTCAAGTTCTTCCTCTCATTTGCCGCCCCTAGCGTGGCCTCCCAGACCCCTCGAATCTTGTTCTGGCCTTCTACCAATCCGGTGAAAATTGCCACTGCACAACCTCCCAACTCTTGGCTTCCATTACAATCTATCGTCTGTCTTCCCTGTGCGTCTCCCGTGCGCTCAAGAGTTCCTTTCAGTTCGTAATTCAAAGCATGCCAACTCGACAATTAATGTCGCCCTTGTGGATGGATCTAAGGTTCGCGTTTCTGGACATTCTCGATGACTAGGCGTGGCAGCTCTTCCGATTTGCGTCTCGGAGCAAGCCATTAAACCCAGAATTTGCTACGAACTTTGGCAAAAATTCCATTATGCGACTCTCTCCCCACATGGGTTATTTCTCGAACCCAGAGTCTCAAATCCGTTACCGCAAAACCGGGTTCTCGTCGGCCGACCTGGTCGGGTTTGTTACGTTTTAGCAGGCATCAGATATTAGAGCGGCGCTCGAATTTGCGGCTCCGAAGTCGCTTCTTTTTCCTTCACCATCATACCTTTTTGCGATCTTCTCCTTCCTCCCTTTTTGCTTCGCCATGGCGCCCCCGGAGTGAGTCGTTGTCATATCATGGTCCACACCGGCTTACTGTGTTTATTTAGCCCACCTTTCCCCTGCGACCGCTGCAATGGTGCGACTATCACTCAAACCTACAAGTATCACGAGCGAGTTGTCCACCAAACCGAAGCCTTGGCAGTATACCCGAACGAGGGCGAGATACATGTCCGTCGCATTGCAGGGCTTTTTAAATGCCTGCGCTGCGATGAATGTGAGGTACGGGATCCCTCAAAATTCACGGTACGTCCTCGGTCCCTCTTAATTTTTTCTCCCTCTCACATATCCACAGCCCCATACCCGCCTCTGTTACGGGCCTAACCCGCTCTTGATACCTACACACCACCTTCCTCCTCCTCCTCCACCCCCGGCGTCCTCTCTCCCGCGCCAATTCAATCCAGCTGCCTCCACCACCCCTGCAGACTCTCCACCAGCAGGAAACCCACCTTCTACTAGTACATCACGGTCTGCTCCGGCCTCGGATAATGAGGTCCCCGACACGTTTTCCGATCTTGATTATGTGCGCGAGCCGGACGAGTACACCATCACCGAGCATGCGCACTTTCCGCTACAGTCGTACTCCATATTTATCAATATCCTCTACCACTTTATCGGGTGCCTCAACTGCGGCAAGGCCATCGCCCCCAACGGCCTTGCCGAGCACATTAGGCACCATTTTTCCGAGCTTCGCGTGGACTCGCAAATTGGCGAAAAACTTGTGACCGAATTCGACATCCTCAATCCGCACGAAATTCCATTTCCCAAGGAACCTATTACTCCGG
Source organism: Mycena alexandri (assembly GCA_029233265.1). Taxonomy (NCBI): domain Eukaryota; kingdom Fungi; phylum Basidiomycota; class Agaricomycetes; order Agaricales; family Mycenaceae; genus Mycena; species Mycena alexandri. Next base: position 59,650 of record JARJCM010000237.1, read on the forward strand.
TCTTTGGTCTGCGTATCTTTCCCCGTCTCCTTCATTTCTGCAAGCGGTGCGGACACGGATATGCTGACGAGATTTCTCTAATGGGACACCAATCGAACGCCGCGGTTTGTCCGCGTGGGCCGGGCGAAGTCGATGAGAGCTTTATTGCTCATGGTCAGAGTTTTGGCCTCCGAACGTCCTACTTTCCTGTCGATCCCACTAAACTTATGCGTCGCACCGCGGCCTTCGATCCCGCGCAGCTCTTTGCGCAAACCCTGCCTCCTCCAGTCGACTATTCTAAACGACTTATTTCTGTTCCGATCAACAATCTCGACCTCGACCTCTTCTTGCAAAAAGAGTGCTGGCAAGAGCACGTCAGCGAATACACACCCGAGCAGCTCAACGATTTTACGCGCTGCCTGACGTCCGGCGTTTTGCGATCCTCGAGGCCATCCCTCAAATCATACCCGAGTACCTTGCCGTCGTTCAATCCGCGATCAAAAAGCAACAGTCGCAGGGCTTCTTGAGGAAGATGGCCCAAGTCGGAAGGTGTGTGGATTAACCTTCTCAGGCCTGACCTCGTCTAATTGCACTGCCAGTGCGCCAACCTACGAGGAGTTTCGTGCTTTGACTCCCGACCCCCTCAAAGACTACGGGCGCGAGCTCGTGCGCCTCCTTTCCAACCTCTTGATTCAGGTCATGAGCCTTGCGCGAGTCGCCGAATACTATCCGATGACCCCCGAGCAGCACGAAGCGATTCGCGGACTGTACAATGCACTCAACGAGCGCACCCCACAGCCCTCAATTATCGCCAAGTTTCTACACGAGGCTCTCTTCGCCCTCTTTGCGCACGAGAAAGAGCACGGGGGCGTCGGCAAGTTTTTTTCACCCGTTATTTGCTACCCTCGTCGCTCGTTCGATGGGGCCGAGCGAATGGATGCGGACGCCGGATATTGGGGGCGTCGTCGCCAAGCTCATGTGGTGTACGCGCGGGGTCATGTTGTATGAGATGGAAAAGATCATGGTCGCCGAGAAACTCAAAACCGCAGAGTAAGTTTCACGTTTTCGGTATCGTTCCTTCTCCGTCGAGCTAAACATTGCCCAGCGCCTACGAACACGTGAAAAAATTCCTCATCGATGGCGAGGACACCGTCATGGCATACCTCTACAATATGAGTGCATTGATTCGTACTATCCGAGGCGACGACTTCAGCGACGCGAGCTGCGACTTCTCCGATGTCCTGGGTCGCGAACTTCGTTTCAAGGGCAAGACCGTCACCCTCGAAAAGTTTAAAGCAACCTACGACGGACTTACCAAGGAGTACAACGACGTAATCGCCAAGGAAATCTTCTTTGGAGAACCGATTCCACCCGAGTTTTTCCCAGAGATCGATATTCGTTCCCTATACGATGACCCGAGCAACAAGACCGCTGGCTTCTCCATGTTCGATGATCCGCGGAATGGCTTCACGCAACGTGGAGGCTGGTATGGGAAATGGCTTCTCTCGTGCCCCATCCGCGCCGAGCGCTTCACCATCGTGCGCGACGGAAAGGTGATATGGAAGACGGGCCCCTCCGCTGTTTTGCTCCGCAGCTTCTCCAAAGTTCGTCTCATAGGCTGCGTCCGCAATATCGTCGGCGCTGGCCCATCTATACGCGCAACCGAGATGTCGAGAGACCTTGCGCGCAACGCTCCGGGCGGTAATGTGCGGAGCGGTATGATCCTTTACCACAACTGGGTGATTGTCGGCATGACAGACAAAACGTCGCGCCGTACTAACAAGAAAACTTACACTCCCAAAACTCCGCCAACAGACGCCGCTATCGCCCATATCAATGAATTCGCCAACTTCCGCGCGTTCGAAACGGAACTCGTTCGGCAATTCTTTGGGGACGAGGAGGCAGAACGCTATCATATGTATATGTGGCCCAACATTGGCCGCAATATCACTGGTGATGAGATCAGTGACCGTCTTGGTGTCGCAACGCTGGCGTATATGAAGGTGATGTGCAAGATTCGCGATTACCGCTCAATTCTCTCGGCCTTCCTCCGCTTCCACAAGTGCGATCTCCCCGAGGATACCGAGAACGAGGGCTTTGATACTGCACAAAACCACTCTACCACGACCTCGCTCCAAAGATACGGCGTCGACCGGTACAATCTCGCGCGCTCTGATCCGCGCAAAATCATCGCTTGCATGAACACGTTGGTTCGTTGGCAACGTCTGATCAAAGTGGAAGGCAAGAACCCCGTTACGCTTTCCATCTCAAAAGACCTACCGACCACGCTCATGCCTGAAGTCGCCGCGGAGTTGGGGCTTGTCGAGAACCAAGCCAGTACGTCGTGGGAGCGAAAATTCTGTAACGTCCACTTACTATTTCTTCTCGCCAGGCGGCGTTTCAACACACCAACTTGAGACGATTGTAGATCGGCTTCTGGAGCGTCGTTCGGCGTTGCAGCTCGCGCAGATGAAGGAAATTCTAACGACCCTCGCGGCAGAACTCGCCGCCAAACATATCCCTAAACCTCCTCCTGCCCCACTTCCGTCTGCGCTCCTCCCCGAATCTTCAGTGATGATCGATCCAACTCGGCTCCTCGACCTTCGCTCATTTCTGCGCAAACCAAACGCTATTTTCAGGTCTCCTCAGCAAGGAGAGCTCCTCGAGAAGATGCAAGCACGCCAAAAGCACATTATTGCCGTACTTGCTTGCGATTCTGGGAAAACGTCACTCATCATGATGCAGGCGAAGATGTATGATGAGCACTTGATCACCCTCGTTATCCTTCCCCTCAGCGGTCTGCATCGAGATCTGCACAGACGCGCCGTTGCGCATGGAATAGCTGTTTCGCAGTGGAAACCACGCGGCGAGTTCAATCCATCTGTGTCCCTCGTCTATGTCTCTGTTGAGCACGCAGTCGATCTGAGCCCCCACGGGTTTCTTGAGTACGTTTTCCCCTCCTTTCCTTTTCGTGTTTCTCATTGGAGTAGATGGGCACAGGGGTTGGCTGCGGCAGGGCGAATCTCTCGAACCGTGTTTGATGAAGCCGAGCTTCTCCTGACCGCGTCCAAATATCGCGAGGTAATGCACAGGGTCATTCGCGTGCTGATTGGGCTAGGTGTCCATGTTACCCTCCTCATCGGCACCGCCCCGCCCCATCTCATTCCCGATTTACGCGAGATTACCGGTATCCACGACCCGGACATTATTCGGATGCGCACCTCCCGCCCCAACATCTTCTACGCCGTTACGGTCATTGAGCCCGAGCCAGAGCACCGTCACAACCCGACAAAGTCGGAAGCGTACTTGCACGCGGCGGTCGCGTACATCAAGGCTCGAGTTGCTCAGGACTACGAGCCCGAAGATCGTGCGATGGTCTTCTGCCGGACGAAAGCAGTCGCTAAACGGGTTGGTGAACTCCTTGAACTAACCCCTTACACCTCCGAGACAGCCGAGGACGCCCGCGACGAAATTTTTGGTGACTGGGTGAGCGGCAGGAAACCAATCATAGTCTGTACGTCGATTCTGGGTCTCGGCGTTGACCAGCAAGTGCGAGATGTTGTCCACTGCAACGTCAGTTGGGACATGATTGGCCATACCCAAGAACAAAATCGTGCGGGTCGAGGTAATTTGGCTGCGCGTGCCATTTTGTTCATAACGGCTGGGTTGGATAAATTCCAGACCATGTCCGAGGAGTTTGGCGCCAACCTCCTCCTTCCATGGGCCTACAACAAGCTAGTTTGCCGCCGCGTTGAGCCCTCTCGATACCTCGACGGCGCTGCGACCACTTGTCTTATTCTCACCGGCGCCATTTTTTGTGACAACTGCGAGGCATGCATGGATGATCCTAGCCACGTACCTCCTGCAATTGCTCCCCCGACTCCGGTTTCCACCAAAAAGGTTTCCGCGCCACTGTCCATCGATGGTTCCGCACGCCTCCTCCATTTCACGCCCGTCGACAAGGGCAAGGGTCAGGCCACTGCACCAAACGGTAGCGGCGATGTTTTTGCACCCGCTATTGGACGGTATAGTTTTGTCTTTGTCCCTCATCGATCCCTGGTGCTTACATTCGTTCAGGCGTCCCGTGGTTACCGCTAATACTACGTCGACCGAACAAATGGATAAGTGAGAGTTTCCTTGACAACGTTAATGCCCATTTCTTAACCACATACAGCGAGCGCGACGTGTACGGACTCTTCAGCGGACTCCCTGCCCTCTCTGACATGTAAGCACTCCTTCAATTAATTGCAAGCGACCAACCCTTGCCAGGGCTCCCCCGCGTGCACCATTCCCGCCGCCATGGTGGATTGACCCGTACGCTAAGCGTAGTCGTCCCTTGAAGCCTATCCCAGCACCGTATGTGACCATTTTTATCCATGATACATGCATTCAACTCTTCGCAGGCTTGCCAATCCCGCTCTCCCGGCTGCACATACTCGGTACGTAGATTCAGCTTTCTTAATCTCCTTCTCATTTGCGTTTAGGCCGGAGCAACACCGGCCCGCTTCTACTTCAAACGCGGGGTACGTCTACATTTTCCCAAACATGCGACTTTTCTCAATTTCCAACAGTCGTGATATTGAAGCTCCTCCTCGACCCCCAGTCATTCCCCCCCGACCACCGGCTCAAATGTGAGTGCACGCGGTGGGGGTCATACAATTAGTCTAAAGTATAGTATTTTAGCAATGCTCAGGCGGGACCATCGGGCCACCAAGCCAATAATCCAGCTCCCCGCCTTCCGGCTCAAATGTCAGTTCTCCCACTTCGGGTTGTTCAATTAGTCTCAAACACATTATTTTAGGAACACTCCAGCGGCTGCATCGGTCAATCATCACCACCGTCCAGCCCAAACGTGAGTGCTAGCAGTTTGGGTCTCTCGGTTAGTCTGAAGCACATTACTTTAGGAACGCTCAGGCGGGTCCACCGGTCCACCGAGCCAATCACAACCAGGCACCACGTCCAGGTCTAGATGTCCAGATCGACCACGCCCGGTATCAGCAGGAGCAGGAGGATATTGCGACACTCCACTTCGAAATAAACGACATGGTTAAACGCCTTCTCAATAGATGCTCCTCTTGCTGGGCCCGTGGCCTGCCGGACTGGGCACTTCACACCCCTGCTACTTGCGAATACAATGTGTGCAACAACCGCGACGTCTTCTGGAAAGGCTGGATCGGCGGTGCATTTCGAACACCCGGCCATTGCTGGAAATGCTGTCGGAAGCAGGTTTGTAATCCTCCCATGTATATTCCTCTGTCGTTGAACGCCCACTAGATTGCTGGGGCGCACGAATGGCTTGGTGGTCAGAGAGGGGATGGAGCAGCAATGAGCGCCTGCCCCTACATCGACATAATCAAGAACGCAGTCTACGCCATGGCCACCCAACCGACGGATCATGTTGATATTGCGTCTTTTGATTTCGTCCCAGAGCAAGTCCGTGACCGCTTCACCGACTTCTGGGCGTGGGCCGCACCCAAACTCCGCCCCAACAATCCTGATGAGGCCATCCCGCTCCTCAAAGTATTCCATGCGCTTGGAAAGGAACGGAATCTTCTTGGTTAGTTGCGAAGATTATCCTCCGTCCGGGTGCTCATGATTTTATTTAGACACTTCCTTCGGGGTAGATTACAGTACTCAGTAGCCGCGTTCCGCCCAGTATCTACTACTCGCGTGTACAGATTCCATAATCTCATCGTCTGAGTTCGAGTCATCTCCTGTGAAATCCAATGCCTCTTTCATCTTCTTTCGGGGTCGGCGAGACAGAGTGGGTTCACTGGCCGCCTCGACCTTGATAGGAACCAGCGGTGTGTTGGAGGGCCCCTCAGCAACTCCAGTTGTGCGCTTGCGCTTCTGCGCATCCCCTTCGGGCCGGGGAAATCTGACTTCGGCAGCGCGGGGGCTAAACGGCGAAGGAGGCGTTTGGGGTCGCCGAATCAGATTGTGAGTTGAAAATTTTGGATTGTCGAGGTCGAAGACAACAGAGGCAGGAACCACATCGCCGTATTGGTCCACTGTTTTGTAAGTGCGCATTTCCATGTCGGTAAGCAACAACTCACAGGCAACGGCAAAGTTCGGTTTGTATGTTGGCTCTTTCACCGTCTCGTGAATGACTTCCATCGTCATAACCTGAAGAACATCAAGGGTGGCCAAAGTTACAAAAGGTAGGCCCACCATTAAATCTTGCGCATAATATCTACAAGCCAATAGTTAGCATTAGTAACATAAAGCAGCAGATATAGCGCGCGCACTGCTTGATGAATTTCTCGTCATCCAACCCTGCGGCGATATACCACATTGGGCGAGTGGAACCGTTCGGCATCCTCCCCCCATTTTTTGACTGCATGAATTGCGGAGATGAACAGATGCATAGTGAAGAATAACGTACAAAACAATTCTTTGATATGGTCTGGAACAGATTCGGAGAATATCGCCGCTATAATCATGCAGTCACTCCGTTGGCAGGGAAATGGGGGACTTACTTGTGCCAGAGAAGGGGTTCTGCATGGGCGTACGAGTGAGAGGTGCACAACCGCATCCGGGGATAGTAGCCTCGCCGCTGGCTTCTCGCCTGGATCCGCCGAGAACCGCCATAAAGTAGTGTAATAATCATTTTTGCCGGTTGGCATAGGTTTCAATCGGGCCAAGAACGCACTCGGTGACGTTGATGAATTTATCGGCACGATCGAGGATCTACATGCCGCAGCAGCATCCCGAAGGAAGCCAATGATCGGCTCAAGTCGGCAGACCCGGCAAACAATTGCCCACCCAATTCGGAACAAGGATTCAACTTGTGGCCCAAAACGCAACAAGAGCGGCAAGCTCCACTTCTAATTCCAAGGGTTCTCAGGCTTCACGCAACGTGTTTTTCAGGGTCCAGCCTCTACCACGACGATCAAGTCCCAAACACCTCCGATGGGTAGTTACAGTCCTGGTTCTTGCAACAATTCCTGACTATTCACAGAACCCTCTACATCCAGTGTAATAGCGCTCCCAGAGCTGCTCAATAACATCCTAATCCTTCTAGCTGAGTCCGACTGGGCCACTGTGTCAACCGTATCCAAGACTTGCACCAGTCCAGTCAACGGTTACTATTCCGCTGTCTCACCCTCCGCGAGTCCTCCCGCCTTGCCAAAAATTTTGCCGGTTTGCATCTCAACCCGCACCTATGCTGCCATGTACGGCACCTTTATTTAAACCTCGCTTTGCCGGTGTTATCTGGCGTCACCCGCCTACACTTTCCACACCTGCGGCGCTGCACCTACACTTTCCACACCTGCGGCGCTGCACCTGCGGCATCCATCTGGACACTGACACACATTCCATCATTGGTCTTACGCGTAGCGTGCTCCAGAGTGCAAGCTTGGAGACTGTAAGGCTGGATGGGGACTTTATCTCAGCAGATGTTCTGAACGCGCTCTTTGAACATTGTTCAGCCGCCCTTCAGCATGTTGACGTGTTGACCGTCAAACTCGGTGGGAGCCCATTCGTCACAGCCTCTACCACCTCGCGATCCAAGATGCCCCTCCAAAAGTTCGCCTATTCTCGCGCCGTTTCATCCTGGCTCATTCACAGAGACTTTCCGTTTGATCTCTCGTTGCTCTCCGACTTGCGCCTCCAGTACTCCACCGATGGGGTTCCGACGCCCATCCTCACGGTGCTCCAGATATTGAACAGTAAATCGATTTGTAGAATTCCCTTCCAGCTCATTGACCCGCCGGATATATTAGCTCCACGGAATGCTCCATTACCAATAATGGCACCGAGCTTATCGTATCTACACGTCGACCTTCACGCCATGTCGTTCCCGGCCCTATTCTCTGCACTCGATAGGCTTGCACCGTCGAACCAACTTTTACACCTATCGATTTCCACGTTCCTTGATGCCCTATCCACGGGCCCCACGATACCATCCACATGGAGCGCTGACCAGCTGAAAACGGCGCTGGCTCGTCTTGACTCCAAGGTTGCGACATTTGGTGCCATCCGTGTGGTTCGACTCCGGCCGTGGCAGGGATTATCAGAGTACCAAGCATCGACCGTTCGTGGCTGCATGCCTTTGCTGGAAACTCGGTCAGTGCTGCACGTCGAGAGGCAAAAGCTCTCGTACCATCTGCTGGATGATCGACCTGGGGATTCGTGGATGGTGTGATGCCGAGGGAAGGAAAAATTATCTTGCTAGCTTTACCTGTTTTTTGGATGATATTGCAGCCAAAACTCACACGAGCCTTGTGCTATATGTGACAAAATCTTTACCGTAGAGGTAGTCAGGTTGAACGCAGACGTGAACCGTGGGATTTGACCATCAAACGTGAGTCAGATAAACCTCAGTTCAACTTGGCCAGTGCGACGCGCTAGTCGGCACTTGACCGTTCGCCCATATCCGACGTCCTCACTCAGACCTTACCGGCTGATGAATTCGCCTGAAAATTCTAAAGCAATCCACGGCGTGTATCAATATTGTGAAATATGACATAGGGGTCAGTGATCGAGCGCAACAACATCTCCCCAGCACTTTCCTTTGACTTCCCGGGAGAATTGTTCCAAGTCAGATACAGGCATGTGGGACTAACGTACCTGCGGAGGAAAATATTGTTCACAGACAGCTCGACAGTCTGAAATTAAGATTACGACTCTTCGAGAAACTTTAGAGGGAATGCTAGAACTCGAGAAGCGGGCCCCCGAATGTTGCTGAGAAGTTGGTGGGAAATTGGGATAGGATTGCAAGAGCATAGATCCTACATTCCCCAGTAGGATATAGCAAATGAAGACTTGAGGAAACAACACTCATGGACTCGGATGAGCAGAAGTGATGTGTGAGTTCCGACCTAAGTTACTGTTTCAGTGAAATCCAGATGGAAAGATATTTAGAGGCGCCATTCCATACAACATACTCACACGAAGGTCAAATTTTGAGTAAACTCTGAGGCTCAGGCACGCAGAGACGGTTGAATTGGATTTAAACATCTGGACGGAGCTTGCCTCGACGCCGAAACACGGTTCCGGGAAAGTCTCGGAATACCGTGCAAACTGAGATATGTATTCAAATATAAGTTGATGTACAAGACATCTTACCCAATTCTCGAGCAGTACAACCCGGGAAAGAATGCCTGTACCGCTTTTCAACCAAAGTGCTGGATGCCTATGTGATTATATCTGGCATATTCTGGCTCAGCGTCGCATACTCGAAGAGGATGATATCGAGACGCCCGTTGGTAAAACAAAGTCCAGCGACAAAAGAGCACCCCCAGTGGGAGGCATGCTGTGAGCATTCAACGCAATTTGATCGTCCAATCGTCGCGCAGCGTCAAGGCCGTGCCGAACGGCCATCACATCACCTCACATACTCTCTTACCGTCACTGTATCTTTGTCGCGCCCGTTTTCTATACACGCCCTTTGCCAAAGGGTGGATTCTGAAATCCATGAACCGTACATTTACTACAGTCTCGCGCGCCCCGTGTGCATACCTCGCGGTCCCACGGACACCCGATTTCCGAGTGTTTCTTGAGACCCATCTCTGAAGGCTCGGAGTGCGGAACACCACTCTTGAGCCTACATCAAGTTATGCATCCCCTTTTACCGCGGTCCCTCCCTGTCGGTATCAAAATTAGTAGGTTATTCTTGTCGCTTGGGTTGGGCAATTTCATCCAGGTCTTTCTTACTTTCATCCGCATTGCATGCACGCAAACCTAACTTGAACCCAAGACCCGGATTGCCACCATTGTGGCCCACGTCGAGTAAGCAAGACTTCCGGCATGAAGAGCCACACGCGACCCAAAGGGGCAATTCCAGGATCAATGCTTCGTGTGCCCGTTTGGAATTTTAAGCGAGGCTTCCTTCCGCACCACCAGCACGATCGCAAAAAAAATCATACGGTGAGCATCCAATTCATTCTGAGTTCGAGTGCGTGTCCCTTGACCACGGCGGCGCCTACTTACCCTGGCGACATGACGCGGGGAGTTGGGCGCGTGTGTGCTACTTAGGCACCATCGTGTGCCACTCACGCGTCGTCGCGTGCCACTCTGCGGCGGACGCGTCAGAATGCGAGGCAGAGGAAACATGCCCGACCCTGGGATCTTTCCTCCTGCCTCACGAACTGTAGTGTCTGTCAAAAGGTGCGCGCTTTAAGGGTGGACCGTCTGTGTCGCCGGTGAGCAAGAGCGGGGCATGCCTCTTTTACCAAAATTAGCATTTCTTTCGCTGTTCCGAGTGAGCTAACGACGCAAGCTGGCAGGAAAATAAACTGGCTTCGAGGGATGGCCTCGAACATCTCGACTGCCATCAAGGTCGAGAACGTTCGCCTGGAGGATATACTCACCAGCCATGCAGATCAACTGCGTGAGATGGAGGCGGACGATCCCCCGCTGGAGCCGCGCCCGGCGTTTAGTTTCACGGAGGAAGGTTCCAGCGGGATTGAGAAAGAGGTTCGTGTCCGTTCTTCCGTCAATGCCTCTCCTCACGTTGAAGCCAGACACGGAAGCGTCCCCGGTGGAATTCACTCAATACCGACATCGCTCCCTCTGCTACTGCGGCTGATCCGTCCGTTAGTACCCGTGCAGAGGAGAAGAAGAGACAAAAACGCAAGAATCGCGCTGTCCGTCGTGCTGCGGCGCAGAAGGTGGACGGGCACCAGGTTAAGCAACGAGGGCTCGAGCGCGTGATTGAGGCGCAGGCTATCTCTAGCGAAATCTCACTGGAGCGCCACAGCATCCCCGTCGCGGCGTCTGGGTGGATGGGACGGCGTGACACCGCGATTCTCAATGCGGCGGCAGCGACTGAGAAGAAGGCCGGTGAGCACGCCCAGCCGAACATTCCTACGGAATCCGCCCACAAGCTCGACGACGAAGCGCTGAAGGATCCACGTTTTCGGCTTATCAAAGCTGACCCTGCTGGGTGCGTTTCCCTTGATTAGAGTTTAGGCTTGACCCTCTAACTTTTACAATATCCACAGCAGCGGGAAAGTCGTCATCGATGCCGACAACCGCGTCTTCATCCTCGCAGTGCCCCGGCCTGCGGGGGAGAAGGATTGGAACAAGGTAACGGAGGATGCGTCTAAAGCCGTCGACAACGCCGCCAAGGAGATCTTCGGTCAAAACTACAACCAGGACGTACCAACGTCTTACGGCGACAGTCCCCGGCGCGGGCCACACTTGGCGCAGCATGTGGGCCTCGGAATGGGTGGGGGACAGCAAGAGCCAATGTCGTTCGCAATGCACGATTCTGTGCGCAGGATTTGCGCGGGCTTGTTCATGAACACGGCGATCTTGCGGCTCCTCGGTTTTGCCAATTGTGCGCATTTTCTTTACTCCAATATCTTGAACTTCTCACAGGTTCGCTCTAGGCTTGTTTCAAACTTACGCTCCCCGCCTTTACATGCACTACTTTGACGTCATGACCGCGCTCCTTGGGTGGCTGTCGGCCCTATTCCCGCTCTGCGCGCTTTCCATGCGTCTGTTTGCATCCACCACCTTTAACTTCGGCCCTCGCACCGTTACTTTTCCCCATCTCGATTTCTTGAACCTGGCGTGGGGATGGTGTTTCATCACCGCGCTCGGTTGGTTTAATCACGAACTGGGCGGCCATCTAATTCTGTGGGACCTTTGGCTCATTATCGAGTTCCCGCCCGGGATGACTATCGCGATTCCCTCAGCAATCCTCCGGCACTCGAACGTCTCCATTCAGCAGCATGAAAAGCGGTTCTCCATCACGCAGTACACCTCCGCTGGCATTTTCCGTTTTGTCGACAACGGCTTCAAGACCAACGTAACCTTGGAACAGGAAATGTCGCAGGAGGAAGCGCAAGCATGGGCGGAGGCAGCGAAGGTGCGCTATGCGGAAGGGGTGAAAATGTACTCGACGTTAGATGAGCTTCGGCAGCGTGCGTTCATGTAGATTCAATTCCAACTATAGGGTTTGCGCTAGCTCCCGGTTGACTAACTAAGGCCAAATGTGAACGACTCGGGAAGATCAAGGCCATTCGTGGCTTACCTCTGCACTGAGAATGGAATGGATAGAATAAAATGGTTTGGCTTCGGGCGCCATTTTGACGCGCTCTCCACGCGTGGTGGGTGCTGGAGGAAGCTACATATCGAAAAAGGTAAGTGCCGTGTTTGATGCAAAGTCGGTACATGTACCGACGTTGAACGAATGTGCCGAGCCTCCAATGCACATCTTCTTGGGTGGACGCGATACAACTAAACTCCGGCGCGCCAGTTTGAAGGCGAAAACGATTCAGACCGTCCTGTTCGTGATGTTGTGCGGGCGTCCGACTAAGAAAAGTCAACTCAAACACTTGGAGGGAATAAAATCGTACATGGCCTACCTGGTGCGACGAGCATTGAAATTCGGTGCGCTTCGTACTTGGGTTGGATGAACCAACATTTGAAAGGGCGTTGACAGAAAAGAGAGAAATATGTCAGGAACGATGAAATAAAATGGAGTTGAATAGAACGACGGCCTACCTTGCAGCACTGCTGCATTTTGGATACCAGGGTCGTGGAACTGAATCGCAAGCAGCCAAGTCTGAGTGGGGGAAATGATGGCGAGGAGTTGAATGCGCACCTCCCTCGTGAATAAGTCCAAAACGCAGTTCAAGTTCGATGTTGAGTTGAGTTGAGGCGGGGTCGCTACTGAGAACAGTGTCGGTAAGTCAAAGGGGGAGGATCTGATCCTATGAGAGCAACGATACTCGTAATTTAGTAGTAAGTAATCGACCCCGAGGAATCGGAAGGCAGGTCAAGTTGAACCTGAGCTTGGACGAGTCTGAAAAGAAAGTCAGTACGGTTGAAACTGTGAATCAGTGTCAACGAAAAATTAGATGAGTACTTGAACCGGTCCCCGAGTCCCGGTGACGGTCTTCCATCCGAGGGCGGGAACTTTAATGGCTGAAATTCCAAGGAACGAATTGAGCTTGAGTGTGAAGCTAGTGGCAGTTCCCTGCCATAAAACAAACTGGATGTATGGAGGTTTACCTTGAAGGCAGTTCAAACGCGGGCGCGCTGCTGAATCTTGATTAATGGGAAGGGTATCTTTGAACTGAGCGAACTGAACAAAGGTCAGTAAGGCGGTGAATGAGGCTGAATGAGAGTGAAAGAACCGAAGGTGTCCCTCGCTGGGAATAGGTTCGATGCTGAGGTTGGTTGAGTTGAATTCCCATTGGATTGGATTGGATTGGGTCGAAATTGCGGTGCACGCCGAGAGGAATGGAGGTGAGTAGAAGAGAAGAAAGTTGAAGGAGAGAAAGGACTCACGATGCAGTAAGGAATTGATTCCAAACTATTGAAGGCAAGCTGTAGCTCAATCGGTGTTGCATTTGAGTTGAACTTGGATCTACAAGGCATGTCCGGCACTGGGGAGCTTTGGTGAATTGAAAAACGCGAAACCTACCAAGATGATACGGGTACTTGAAATACTAACCTGCTCTTAGATATTCTCCCTTATTATGGCGTGAACCCCTGAACATGCCCATCGTGCGTTTAAACTTTGAAAGCCTTCAATACGAAATTTGAATGGACTGACGAAGTACAGCCTCAGTTCAACGGACCAACATGGCAAAGATTGAATGGAAACTCGCCGAGGTTCAAGACAATATTGACCTCGTTGACGTTGATACTCGCACCCAAGGAATGAGGGATAAAACTCTATATGAAAGAAGGTTAGTTGGACGAACGTTCCAGCGACAAAGAAATTAAATTCCACTTCCGTTGAACCAAAGTGAGCTGAAATGTCAACGTGGATCACACTCAACTGGAGACGCCTGAAACTCGAAATTTATTAACTAGAAATTACCAAGCCACACCCGGGTACAACACCTCAAAAACGAGACGACCATACCTCCGGTTCAAATATCCCCGAGATGCCCGAGGTTAAGATTCATCGCAAGAAGAGTTCTGAGCTACATGTACAGCACTTTATGGAGAGATACGCGATGGCCACATTGCGTAGAAATCGTCAATATATTTTTTCACCTCCGTCCGCTCCACCCCGTCTGCACACAGCGCCTTCATCAATCCATGCAAGGCATTCCGATTTTCCTTTTCAATATCATGAAAGCGCGTACGGCCCGCGCCTCGGACAGCCTCCGCCGGCGGCGCCAATTGGTTGAGCATGTCGAGAAGCGATTTGAATGTCTTGCCCCGCTTTTCTCCGAGGTTGGGTGCGGTGAAGAAGGGGTGGATGAGGACGCCGGTCCCAAACTGTGTTGTCGTCAGTGAAAGAAGAGTTGAAACTTGAAGGCGAGGATACACACATAATCCCAACAGCAGACCAGTCGATTGCGCGCCGTGATCAGTTCCTCGCGCGCCTTTTTGAAGTCCCTAAAATCCTGCTTCAGCTCCACCATTTTCTTCTGCTTGGCCGCATCGCTCAGGTCCCGAAAGGTGCGCGGATTGGCCTGCTGGAACAGCTTCGTGTTGAACTCCTGTTTATAGTTGCCCGAGCCAGCGCCAGTATGTGTCAACCATTCCTTGGCGCACTTGATTGTCTCCATTTTGTGGATGACGTCCAGGAAGTATGTCGACGCCTGCGTTGTTCCGACGGAATTGACTAGATTCTGCTTAGATACTCAGACAACAATTCATCAGAGGACGAAGCGCAACTCACCGTGTCACGTTTCGTCAGGTTTGGAGTTGTGTCGAGCCTGGCCGACAGCTGCAAGAACTCGATGGTGCTGGGAGACGCATTCTTCTTTTGTTTCCCAACAAGTTTCGACTGAATTCATCAGAAAAAGAGAGCCATGAGGATATAAAACACGCACCCACGAGCCCCCTTCAAAACCACGCAAGATCCATCCGAGCGCAAGATCCTCTTGCTGGGGCGCCTTGAGGGACAGATCCGGGTGGCTAATGCGCTCGAAGAGCTCGGAGGGGAGGACCTTGCCCGCTGCGATGCCGCCAATCAAGGCCTGCGCGCGCTTGATGACTTTAAGGTGCGCCGCCGCCTTTTTGCGCTCCTGGATACGCGATGACCAACCGTGTGCAGATGAGAGAAACGAATGATTAGCACACCTTTTTCTCCTCGGCCGTCTCGTGCTCCTCCTCCTCCTCCTCTTGCGCCCCCGCCTGCTGCTCCTGCGAACCTCTCTGTGAGTCCTGTCCCTGCGACGCTGGTGCTCGCTCTTGCGAGGTCAATTTCTGCTGCTCATCCTCATCCTCCTCGTCCTCCTCGTCCTCCTCGATGACCACCGAGAACATGTCTGTGTGATGCGTGGTGATTTCGAGCGACACACCGTGGCACAAGTGTAGGAGCTTTTCCCAGGTGCTTTTGGTACGAGGGCTGTCGCTCTCGGAGGGCAGTGGAAGGTCAGAAACTATAGCTTCAATGCTCTTGTAAGCGTCGAGGAGGTCATCGTAGCTCATCGTGGCAGGTGGAAAGGTACGACGAGTTATGTATCTATTACATGTAACGCACGGCAGTTGCCGTTGATCCCATCGGCGGTCTTGTTCACTGGTTGGCTTCCGCTACAGCCCAATCCTAGGAATGGTAACTCTAACTTGCCAGGAGTAAGGTCATGAGCATGAAGGCCGGCGGGGTCGACGTCTGACGCGGCACGCGGGATAAGTTTCGTAAATCGACAGAAAGTAAGAAGTCTAGTGCTTCACCAGGGAAGAAGAAATACGCCAAGTTTGCTGAGATTCGAATCGTCATGACCTTTTCGTCTTATTCCTCCTGTTGAAGGGTAGAATACAGCAAACCAAAGCGACGGCCAGCCCAGGCAAGAGGGAGGGAGTGAGAAAAAGACCCATACTTTGAGCTTCAAGTTTGAAGTAATAACTGAAGTCTTCCGCATTGGCCACCTTCAGCGTTCAGCTTCACATACTCACAATGTGGGGAGTACCAATTAGGTTAGTAGCAAAGTGGAGGTTAGTCCAAGCGCAGGTCCTAAGCGAGACTACCCTTTTCGTACGACTCACGCCAATCGCCCGAAAAGGAAATTTCTCGTTGATGTGAGTGCGGAAATGGTCTTTTGAAAAGTGGAGAGATGAGCTAACAGACACAGTTGAAGGAAGGTTACTGACATAAAATTGTCGTGAGGGAGTCCAGCTGAAGAGGGCCTTCAAAGGACATATAATGAGGGCTGGGGTATACGGAGCGGAAGTCGACATTACCTGGGTGTATTCAAGCACACGAAAGTTTAAAAAATAAAGTTTCCAGGGGTTTTTGACCCTCTGGAATGCGAATCCGAGGCCGAAGGAACGCCCGGACCACGGGTTGGCCAAGGAGCGTCGCCTCTCTTCGAGGTCACTGGAATATTATAGTTGGCGTTTCCGTACCGGTCGACCGTTGAGGCTGCGGATTTTTTTGACAGTACTAGGGGTGTATAAGCGTAGATTGAACACGAAGAAAAAAATTACAGACCCTCGTATTGGAAAGTACCAACTAACGCCAATGTCGCCATGGTTTACGATTCGGGTGGGGCATCTGTGGGCCTATCTGATAGACTGTACCCCGCTTTGATACCCCAGGAATTTGATTCCGAAGGTTTCGGACCTTGGAATGGCGCCTTTGAGAAACCAAAGCCTCCCCAATGCGAGCCGACCACTCAGCGGCGGCGTGGTGCCGTTGGAAGGCCGGAGTAGCGACAGGATATCGCCTATGCATTAGTTGTGGGCAAAGGCCAGAGGGTGGGCAGCGATCCAGCGCTTCCGCGGGGCTATTCCCCGCGCGATTCCCCAAAATGATGCCAAGAATTTGCATTGGTGCGCGCGCCGCGGTGCGAACATCTGCAGGGTCGCGGAACCGCCTCATTTCGAACTCACCTGGATGCCTCTGGGTCGTAATCGGCCGGGCGCCGCGCGGCGCTGGCCTACGTCGACCTGGGTCACAATTTTTCTGTGCCATCCATTTTGGGAATTTCCTAAAATGGACTCTATTCGGTGAAATGCAAGAAGATAAGATGTGTGCGCATGACATGTACCAATCACTGGTTTGATAGGTGTGGAAACGACGGTGTAACGATCTGGAGAAAATAATTCCCCCAAGCTGCGGACGCGTCCTCGACGCCGTGTGTAGTCGGGTAAGAAGTGGACGCGTCGACTGAAGCGCCACGGCTGTACTCGACTGCGGCAGCGGTGTGCGGAGGGGCGAGGCAAAGAGGAAGTATCAGCACCCACGATGTCGCAGATGCGACGACGCCGGTGCACTGCCGGCGCAGCATGTGGGAGACCGGGGGAGAAAGGAAGGGAGGACAACGGGCAGGAAGCACATGGGAAAGGGCGGGGAAAGCAGGCCGAACGAACTAATAACTACTCACCAAGCAAATTCCATCGCACCCATTCACTGACCAAAAGCTAACCTTCCATCCATCGAAGTTCCAGGGACAGCGGGCGTCGCGATGGTGTAAAGCAGGGTGAACATGGGGGGCGCGCAGGAAAACCAAGAAGAATCTTGTTTGAGCAAGTCCACAGGAGGAATGGGTGTCGACCGAGGGCGACCAAATGCAGAAGCAGTTTCTCAAAGGGAGCGCGGACCGACGGCAAGTTGGGGCTAGAAGACGGGACGGAAAACGTAGACGAAATGGTGAGCAAGATTGCAGGGGGTGTCGACCGTGTCGTTCTGTAGGAAAAGCAGGATGACAAGGCACGCGTGATATCAGGGGCTTGGCGCTCGGGGCGACGCGGGCGGGGCCTAGGGTTAGGACCGGCGGGGGCTCGGGGCAGGTGTGGTGGAGCGTTGGGCTGATAGGGCACCAGCCCCGTAGCGCGTTGTGGCGGGCGTCGGTCGGGGTTGTTCGTCGTGGTGGTCAAGAGCGGGCTGTACTGTCCGTGATCCGTTGATGACGGACGGGGAGCGGGCGGGCCGAGATGGGGAGAAATTAATCTCAGGCACTTTCTTTTCAAGGAGAGGCGGTCTGGGCTAGATCTAGCCAAACCCCCCCGGGAGTCATCGAAGAGCTCCCGGGAACTTTTTACTTGCACGTTATTCCCCTTTACTTACAGGGGTGAATACCTAGCGAAAAACCGTTATGCCCGGCTATGCCCGAAGCTGCCACCGTTCTTTGCCCAAATCTGCCATTTTCTGCTCCATCCTGCCGCTGAGCAAGGTTTCCGCTACCTAGGGAGAGCATTTCGTGGCGCTTCCTTGCACACAAGACAAAATTTGGACAAGTTGGTTGAAAGTCGAAATGCACAAGTCCACGCGCGGCACCGAACACGTAATGGACGTGCGGCCCGTCGGAGTTTGAAACACTCGTTGCTTTCTACCACCACCTTATGTGCCGCGTCCACCGCCCCATATTCCCTTGGTGTCTTTCGCTTCCACTCCACTCATCCCGACTCCCTCCTATACGCCCTCTCCTCATATGCCCCACTGCGACGCGAAACACAGGATATATCCATGATGTATCGACAATGCAAATATGCGTTTTTTACCGTGGTTTTGCGCATCCTTGCGCGTTTCCATCCCTAGTGCTTCTAATTCATCGACATAGAGGCCTTTCGTATGTGGGTTGCCCGCGATCTGGGACAAATTATCGCATATTATTTTACCAAAGGACACTGTCGCATGGATGAATCTCCACCATCGCACCCGATTGGCGGACATCTAGGTGCGTCATTATTCTTTGTTCATCATTCATCACTGTTGACTCCCTCTGCGTATGGCCGCAGTCCCCAGCACCACGTCATCGTCATTTTTCTACTTTACACACAACGCATCCTTCCCCTTCGTTAACTTGCAGTATGTGTCGAAACTGCGCGGGTTGTTCCAGGTGAGTAACGGCTCGCACCTTGGCCCCTTCTGCAGCATACTGACATGACAGGTGCCGATAGATTATAATTATTCCAGCGGCTACTTAACCAGATCCTGAAGCTGAGCGAGAAACGCGCGGGTGTCGTTCCCCACGCTAGCGTTCCGTGCACATTAATCATTATTACCTGCCTCGCACGTTCTTTCCCGCGCAACCTACCCCGTAGCCCATCCACGTAAGTCTCCCTGTGCTGAAGGCTCCGCGCCCTGAATGCTGTGACGGCGGTGCACCCGTTGGAATGCGCACTACTACATGCGCGCCTCTCAGAGTTGTCGCTAGATGCGAGTACAATTCTCGACCTCGCGCCGATGATACGACGTGCGAATTCATCCGAATGCAGATAGCGGATACCTCTGGTCCGGTACATAACAATGCGAGTATGTTAATTTTCCCCTTCTGCCAGTACCCAGTGAGACGGCTCCTTTCTTTCGCTTCCTCTACATGCTCTATTTGGCTTTCATTATACTCTTGCGGTTCTAACCGCCGGAACGTTCGTTCGGACTCAGTTAAGGTGCGAATAACGTCTCTCTACATGGGGCCGTGCCTTTGTACTTAATCTTTTTACCCCTTGGGAGTAGCGTAGACCATGTGTATTCAATTTTTGGGAAATATTCATGCGGCGAGCCAAAGTAGTACCCAAGACACTGGAAAATAGTGCTTCGGAGCACTGTAAACTAGTACCCGAAGACTCTGTATAATAGTACCTCAACGCACTGCATATTAGTCCGAAAATGAGAATTTACACTTTATATTAGTGCTTTGGGGTACTAGCATACAGTTCTCAGGTACTAACTTGCAGTGTTTTTGGGTACTAATTTGAAGTACGTCAGGGTACTAGTTCGAGGTGCATTTAGTGTCTGCAGTGCCCAGTGCCCACCGGTAAAATATATCTTCTCGGCGGTGTTATTGATGTCGTTGAAGGGGATCGATCCCGAAGGTAGCGACCACCGTGGTGGCGGCTGGAGGGCACTTGACGCCAGAAATTGGACCAGAGATGGAATAAAATTAGAAGTGCAATGAAAACTTTACCACTGGTTATTAAGTTAACGTCCGCTGCAGTCCGTGTCACTGACTTTCAGTGAACCGAGAGTTCGGCAAGGCCGGGACGGAACTTTCGGCACGCCTCAAGCTCACGTGTTGGTTGACAGGTGATATTCATCTTGTTTACTCCCCCCACATTCGCGTCGCGTCTCTCCCTGCTTTAGCCCTCGCCTTGGGAGCATTGCGACCTGTGGGGCTCCTAGCTCGCCCCATTGAAATGCTGTGTACCCTTGACAACCTGCCATCCCCCTCGCCTTGGGAGCGTCTCGGGAAGTGGGGGCCTCTGCCACCTCCGCCCTCAATCCGCTCAATACCTCTTCAATGCACAGCAATACGACTTCAGAACTCCTCGACACCTGTCACTGCCCTCGCCTCGGGAGCTCACCATTCCACACGCCGCCGTGACACCGTCCCGCTTCCTCCAGTCGGGTCTCAGGGCTACATGACGATGATGCGCGCTAACAAATGGTACGTCTGGCCTTCTTGCTTGCTCACTGAATGTCTTTTTTGGTGGCGAATCCACCATCTTTCAAACTGCATGAACAATGACTTGCTGAATCTATCCCCGGCACCGTTCCCCCGTGGTTACGTTGAAAATTTCCCCATTTTTTCGACGTGGCGGCTTGTCCGGCGCACGAAACTCGACACGTCTTCTTTGGTTTCTTTCTCGGGACGAAGTTGCCTCTGCAGCTTCTCCACGCCGCCCACCACTCGTGTAGCGGCTGGCCCGGCTCCTCCAGGACGTGTGGGCGTGTGGTGTTGGCACGGTATTACTTCCCTTCCGCCCTTCCGCTTTACTCTTTTTTTATCCTTTCCTGGCGGCAGGCAGCCCCACCGTTGTAGTTTTTTTCTTTCTTTTTCATTTCTTTATTTTTGTTTCCTGATGGGACAGGGTTGGCCCGCCATCCGCACCACACTGCCTGCGCGTCCTTCTGTGCAGCGGCTGCCCCGGCTCCGTTTGACCTCATGGTCGGTGTGGTGTGGTCGCGCAGTTAGCTTTTACTTTCTTATTTTTAAATTACTCTGGTTTTTTGTTCTAGGCCTAGGGCCTGTTTCGCGTTCCGCGCCACGCTGCCTACGCATTCTTCTGTGCAGCGGCTGCCCCAGCTCCGTTTGAACTCGTGGTCAGCGTGGTGTGGTCGCGCGGTTAGCTTTTACTTTCTTTTTTTAATTTTTACTTTGGTTTTTGTTCTAGGCCTCGGCCCTGTTCCGCGTTCTGCGCCACACTGCCTACCCGTTCCTTTGTGCACCGGCTGCTTTGGCTCCATCGGACCTCGTGCGCACGTGCCGGCGATTGGTAGCCAACCTCATGCTTTTCGCCCTTTGTTTCTTTTCTTCTGTCTCTTCGAAGCGGTGAGTGCTGCCTTTTTTCGGTCTACCGAACCACGCCGTTGTGCGCGGCGCGACGCAAATTCACGCAATATCCCTATTCCTCGATGTCCACTGAGCGACTCTGAATCACGGATCCCTCCAGCTGTACCCTTCCACACGAGTCAGGTCTCATCCTCCGCCTTCCGTCGAAGCGCGTCCGCACCAACCAATTCCAGGGAGTGCGTGAATGTTGCAGAGAGCTGTGCTCGGCCCGCCCTCTTTTTGTTTTTTGTCTTTTCTTTTTTCTTTTTTCATTGCGGCAGGGAGTGGTACCGCGTTTCGCACCACACTGCCCACGGGTTCCTTTGTGCAGCGGCTGCCCCGGCTCCTCTGGAACTTGTGGGTTGGTGTGGTGTGGTCATGCAGATATCTTCCGCCCTTCGGTTATTTTTCCTTTAGATTTTTCTTTTTGAGGACGAGTGGTACCGCGTTTCGCACCACACTGCCCACGGGTTCCTTTGTGCAGCGGCTGCCCCGGCTCCTCTGGAACTTGTGGGTTGGTGTGGTGTGGTTATGCTGATATCTTCCGCCCTTCGGTAATTTTTCCTTTAGTTTTTCTTTTTTGAGGACGAAGTTGTCCCGCCTTCCCCACACGGACCACGCGTTCCTCTGTGCAGCGGCTGCCCCAGCTCCTTTGGAACCCGTGGGGGATGTGGGGATGTGGTGTGGCAGCAAGGCGACATCTTTTTGTTGCTCGCTTTGTTCCTTTTCCTCTTTCTCTGTCCTTTTTTTGGTTCGACGCGGCTGTACCGCCATTTGCACCACACCACCCCGCCTTCTTCCCAACTCATGGCCACCGCTAACCCACCTTTGTAAAACTGAGAGTGGTCTCATTGCTCTGCGGAACTTGTGCAGTGTGATCACGGCGAAGAATAGAACATGTATTCCCACAATTCGTGGCGAGAATCATTCCCAACGTGCCAACGCGCCGTCCGAATTCTCGGATACATCGGGCGATGCAGGATGAATTGCGGATAGCATGGTATTGGGTTGATGTCCTAGCTATGCGCGTGCCGCAGTATTCTGACATATTAACATTAGGGGCTAGCTATAGATCGGAAGAACGAAAACCTCTTGGGATTTTTCTTTGACTCTCCGGGTGAATCATTGAGGGATATTGCCCACCTCTTTTTTTTTGACCAATGTCCTAAATAGGGGCTAGTCGTCGATCGACCAGGCGAAACATTCCCGGGACTTCCTTCTGATCTCCCAGGACTTTCTTTGGACTTCCCAGGTGAATTACTCGCTGCTGAACTTCTAAACACACAATTCGCTAATAGAGCCCGGCTCGCATCAGCCGCGCCGGCCCGTGACTACCCTCCACTTGGTTGACCGTGGCATCGGCCACTTCGGCCCGCACCTTTCGCTATCAACACATCATTCACACAACGACACCCCTTCCAAACGTTCACCGACGACCGACGCCACCATTGACCACCTCATCCAACCCACGCACCAATGGCTCAACGTCCCTTGTAACCTGCGTCACCAGGCCGCCTCAATGTGTGCGACAATCTGCACGTCCCCATGTGCGCTCCTGGCGCTCCTCTTGCGCTGCACAGCCTATTCCTAACTCGACAGCGGAAGATCCATCTACTCCCCACTCATTCCGGTATGATTTTGAGTGCCAAGGGTGCGTTTTTATTTTCATTCACGTTTTCCAAGAGTTGGGGAGGAGACGGGTGCCGAGTGGGGGGGTGGGATAGCTGGAACGTGCGCGAAGGTGGGTGAGATGCCTGATGAAGATAAATGTGTGTTGGTTCGAGTTGTGGTGAGCGTCGGGCGCGCCGAGGCCGCTCTGCGCGATCGGAGTTACCGAAGCACGTCGTTCCCCACAAGCTCAACGGCAGGCGCCGTTTGCCTCGTCGGATTGCGTGGGAGGGCGATGGCGGGGATGTTGAGCGCGCCATCGGCGAGCGGCGGTGTGCTTTATGTGTACACGGGGGAGACTTGTGTTGAGTTAATGGTGTGTTGGCGTTAGGTCAACGTCGACCAGGAAGAGGAAGAAATGTGTCTCTGGAGCGGGGCGTGCGACGGGGAGCTGACAGTAAGAGGGGCGGGGATCTGTACAGGAGTGAGATTCCTCAACAGGGGATGACGAACAGGGGATGACGAGGACGGCGAGGAAGACGGGACGGTGACTGTTTTGTAATGGCGCTGTTGAGGTTGTACAGCGGCATATCGTGTGCGGAGTTTGATGTCCTCGGCTGGCTGTCGATGGCGTTATGTGGGGTAGGGGGCAACGAAGAGATGGTTTCGTCGTTATGCGGGAGCCGGAGCTGGAGTCGAACGCTTCAACGCGGGGGCTTGGTGCGCGATCGGGGAAATGACGGATCCTCCCCCCTACGATGCGCAGGCATGCCGGCATGACCGGCGCGTCTGCCCGCCTTCCTCGAGCCCTCGCTCCTCCCGCCGGTGGGCGGTGTTCTTTGACTTGCAATTTCCTTTGTAGGTGCTGAAAAACGCTGAGGGAACAACGTCAAGTATATATGGGGCGCGGGATGCGACTTGTCTAGGTCTAGGTGTGTTGTTCTTTTTGGTCTTCCGAAGCTTTCCTTATTACGTCCTTGGACCGCTCCCTGGCCGTCACGACGTGTGGTTTATCGCTTCCAGAACACCACTCAGGGTTGCAATAAAAATTTCCCTTCGGATAGTAGGTCCCTCTGATTTTCCTCCTCCCGGTATTACAATGCTTATGCGAACAGTAAGCTGCCACCGCTGCTGCTGTATGTATGTCCTCGGTCTTGCTCACATAGCATTTGCTACAAATTTCAGCTGCCGCAGGAGGTTTACCCGTTGGAGGTTTTTCTCCGTTATTTCCTTTGCCGCAGGTGTAATACACCTCTTTAATCCGTTGCAAATGCGTGGGTGCGCTGGATGTGACTGAATCTCGACTCGCTCTGAATGCATTTTCCCGAGGCCTTGCCTTTTTGTCTTCAATTGTGCAGGCGCGTTCGCACCCTAATTGACTCGTCTTTGTTACGTGCTCACATGTATTGCAAGCAGTGTTTTCATTCAGCATGTTTGCGCCTCTGGAGGAGTTCCAGTCTCTTGGACCTTGCCCTACCACCGTGAGTTCCAACACAGATTCTTACATATTGTACTCTCCGTATTTGTCTCTTCTTCAATAATAACGCCCTACACATCCTTGACTAAATTTGTCCTAACCTTCCAACGTTACAACCTTCGGACATGGCAGCCCAACGCACCCACTCCCGCGATTAAGCTCCGACTATTTCCGGACTCCGGCGGTGAGTTATTTCTGCTTGCATTTCCATCAATCACCTCGTGGGTGATTGCGCGTTAACGACGCACCCTTTGCTCCTGACTCCCACTGCGCGAGGAGGGTCTCATTCCGCTCTCTTGCTCGACCTACTCCTACGCCCAACTTCCGCCATTCAACGCAGTGGTCTAAACAGCAACACAACGCCTTCTAACCAACCTAGGTTACGTTGTTCTGTTCTCCGCGGTCCTCTGCGCGAAGATATGGTGTTTTTCACCTGATTTACCTGGAAACTGAGTCTCCGAATGCCTGGATGATGCGGATCACGGCGATTCTGGGCTCATTACAACTGTTGGCGCGCTCCCCGCTGTGCTATTCGCGCCCGTCCATGCTTGCGCCGATTCCGCGATGTTTCTTAACTACGCCAACGGCGTTTCACACGTTTCCATCGCGCTGCGCCTGTGGGCTCCTCTACCTGGCTGGTGTCCTGAGCTTGCACTCCGTGTGACACACCTCTCGCATTTTAACTGCGAACCATCCATCCCTGGTCTGGGGTTTACCTTTCTTGCGGCAGTGTCTCATTACCTCTGGGTGTGACTTTGCCAATGGCGTATAACCCGCAAGATGACTGTCTCCATCGATGTCTCCGCGGCCGATGCTCTTCTATCTGGTCCTTCCAGCTCCCCTCGAGCGGCGGCACATCCATGCTTTGGGCGGTTGAACTCAGCCCTGAACCCCTCGACCGCTGGAACGTTCTCATGGGATGAATAATTGCTTCGCACTTGGGCAATTGCGATACCTCCTTT
Organism: Mycena alexandri; assembly: GCA_029233265.1. Lineage (NCBI taxonomy): Eukaryota > Fungi > Basidiomycota > Agaricomycetes > Agaricales > Mycenaceae > Mycena > Mycena alexandri. Next base: position 84,813 of record JARJCM010000237.1, read on the forward strand.
TCAATCCCATTTACACCGGTGGTCTGGTTCAAGAGTAGCCAACTTCCTCTGCGGCCACCTAGAGCTGTAACGATTTCGTCGAGGGGCAGCCCCGTCTTGGTGGAAATAGCAGGCCCACTCATGCGTCTCGGCCTCCAATGACGGTAATGTCGCAATCTGGAGTGGACTATAAAAATTTCACCGTGTTCATTCTCACGACGCCTGCAAAAATGCCGTCCAGTAAGGGTTTGAATCCACTTCCAGTATGCTACAACCATGACGGGTCAAGCCATTGTTGAGTCTCCAGTACACACAGCGAGCTCACATTAGCAAATTGGTGGTCTCGGGAGGGAGTTGGTCCTACGCGACTTGGGCTCATCGTGCCTGTGTTTCCTTCGATACTAGGTTGCCCAAAACAAGCCTGTCAACCGCGTAGTAATATCTGCAGCCCCCTGCCTTTATTGATTTTTGCTGTGCGGACACAACTTCGAGGGGAGTTCGTCGGTCCAATTTACGTCAAGAAAGGCATTGGTAACGTTAAAGTAGGGCGGGTCTCCGTGCGTCACCAACCTTCGCTTGGGATCGTCGGCGTGAGGGGATGTAGATCTCAAGCAAGTGGATTTACCACCGCCGCTGTCGGGACGATCTTCGCTATGGCCCAGGTGAGTTCCAGTGATGCTCAACAACTAAAATTAATGTTCATTCGTTATTCTAGAGCTCCCTGGTGGACGTTGAAGGTCCTACCGAAATGTGTAAACCCAGAAATGGGTCTTGGAAGGTCTAGTGGGTGGTTCTGCGCGGGGCACTAATTTCTTCCCGAAGTTAGGGGTCGAATGAGTCAGGTTTCACACAAGCCTTGGTGCATAGTGCGGGGGTGGCAAGATGGCGGTCCAGGTATCAAAAAAGCGTCCTGGCCCCAGTGTAGAGGTGGATGAAGGAGGAGGTCTGATGCATGTATGCAGCAAGGTATTCAATGTGTTAATTGATCTGCGTGCCACGGGATTTGAACCGGCGTGGGCTGGCGTGGGAGTTGGGAATATAATTCAAATCGGCGGTTGTGCTGAAGGTCAGATATTAAGTGTGTGGAATGGGCGATGTAAGAGTCGGACCAGGTGCGGAATTGCACCCCGATGCTATGGTTCCGTTTCGGGAAGGGGATTGGGCCAGCGGTTGACTCGGTATTGAGAAAATTGGGGGGGAATCACCGGTTTGACTTGCCCGGGCCCTGGGCTGGGTACCGGTGGTCTACGAGAAATGCGGTGGATTCATGGTGACCTTTCTTGACCCTTTCTATGCGTCAGGAAAATTGCATGCACTGTATGAAAAATATTGCAAGTTGGCTGATTTCCTTGCGGTTTTCAGCAAGAACCCTCCTGTTTGGACTGTTCGACTGGGTGCGATGGTTCAGGCTTTTGACACAAATTTTGGAAATGATCAACAGCACCATTGTGTTTGGTTGAAATGACCATACACACCTTTGTTGTTCCTTGCGAACTGGTTGAATCCATCCAAAGCCCCCGTAAACATTTGTGTGGACTTGAAGGGCTTGTGTGTACGGTTTTTATATGTTGTTTGCCATGATGTTTTTAACGAACGGGTTTCTCAGATTGTCCATTGGCCCCTTTGTTTTTCTTTACGAACTACCCGATTCCATACACTCGGTAGATTTTCAAGGCAGACGGTGGGGATTTGCTTGGATTTGATGGCCTTGCGGGTACAGTGCAAGCCTGGAAGTTTTATATGTTTTTGAGACCGGTGGTATTCACAAACAGGTTTCTCGGATTGTCTATCCACACCTTTGTTTGTGTTTACGAGCTGACCGAATCCTTGGACTCGGTGTAATCGCAAGGCTGGCGGGAAATGTTTGCGTGGATTTGAAGGGTTTCTATGTACAGTGCAAGGCCGGGAAATTTATATGTTGTTTGGAATAATGTTTTTTGCCAATGAGTTTCCCGGATTGTGTACCACTGGCCTGATTCATCTGCAGGAAATAATACAACTTGTACCGTGTAACCTGGAAACTACCGTAAAAACAATAATCGACAGCACTGAATCAGCAGTGACATACGATCAACGCGGTTATGGTTTGAGTTAAGGATTAGGGTTAAGGTCGGTTAAGTGTGAGGGTTGAGGGATATATTTGCCTCGGTGTCTCGGGAGTTTGAACCGAGTTGATTAGGGTTAGGGTCTTGTTCATTGCACGGATCGCCATTTCGCGATGCAGGCAGATCTGCCTACACGGAATCAGCCGTGACAGCCGGGAAAAAATCCTTTTCTTTTTGGGCACTGGCCTCGCCGAGAGTCATACGGGAGCAAGGAAGAAGCCTTTACGTGAGGATCTGACCAAGCCTTGTAGTGGCGTCTCGGCCTCTGAATCCACCTTATGTCTGAGCCATCCACATAGCCCGACTTGTCGAACCAGAAACACTGGTGTCAGCCGTACATGAGATCTGCTGTGGCTGGTGCTGATGTTTTTGGGCTAGAGAACATCAGAAAGGGTCATAGATCACAGCTACATGGGGTACGGGAAGTTGTAGTGGCCATAGACCTCTGCAGGAGGAAATCCCGATTGCAGGCTTTATTGTGTTTGCGGCGTGGGAAATGAGGTCATCGCAAATCTGAGACCCAGTGAATCATCATCTTGGATGGGTCCAACTGAGTGGATGCTTGGCGGGAACCAGTGGTGTCTTCCGAAAATTGGCCGAGCTGTCGATTCCTTACGGTTTTTGGTAGAATTGGCTCCTTAGGCCTCCGATCAACGTGTGAGGCTCCAGGGCCAAGTGAGGGTTATCAAACAGTGATGCAGGGGAGTGATACCGACCTTGTTTTATTTGTCCTATATGTTAGAAAATTTGTACACACTCTATGAAAAATATTTCAAGTTGCAGTTATCAAAGCCAAATTAATTTTGGTTTGAAGTGTTCGACTGGGTATCACTACGAGAGCTTCTGATGCATCGTTCAGAATGATCATTGCTCTATTCGCCTCCTTTTAATTGACTGCCCACGGCTTGGTTTCGGTTTACAAATTAACCGACTCTAGTGACTCGGTGGATCCGTAAGGCTGTTTACTTGGATTTGAAGGCACGACTGAAGGCTAGGAATTTTGTCTGTTGTTCAGAATAATGCTATGGTCAAACAGATTTGTCGGATCAATTCCCGGTGCCTTGATTCCCGTTCAGGAAGTGACACTGTCTAATCAGTCAGTTGGATTCGAGCCCGCTGCTCGGAAAGTTCAGTGAAATGAGTGAGTGTACACATCTGTCGCATTTTGCGCAGAACCACAAGTACTAATCCGTGGCCTGGGTGGATTGAACGGGTTATCTTGCCTGGGTGGAGTCGAATACAAAAACGTAAACCAGTGGATTGCTTTCTTTATTCCTGAAGTTTGTGATGCTCAGGTGAGTGAACACTGAGTTCTTCGAGGAGGATGTTGGAATAATTGTAAGCACTCTCCGGAATTGCACCCCGATGCTATGGTTCCGTTTCGGGAAGGGGATTGGGCCAGCGGTTGACTCGGTATTGAGAAAATTGGGGGGGAATCACCGGTTTGACTTGCCCGGGCCCTGGGCTGGGTACCGGTGGTCTACGAGAAATGCGGTGGATTCATGGTGACCTTTCTTGACCCTTTCTATGCGTCAGGAAAATTGCATGCACTGTATGAAAAATATTGCAAGTTGGCTGATTTCCTTGCGGTTTTCAGCAAGAACCCTCCTGTTTGGACTGTTCGACTGGGTGCGATGGTTCAGGCTTTTGACACAAATTTTGGAAATGATCAACAGCACCATTGTGTTTGGTTGAAATGACCATACACACCTTTGTTGTTCCTTGCGAACTGGTTGAATCCATCCAAAGCCCCCGTAAACATTTGTGTGGACTTGAAGGGCTTGTGTGTACGGTTTTTATATGTTGTTTGCCATGATGTTTTTAACGAACGGGTTTCTCAGATTGTCCATTGGCCCCTTTGTTTTTCTTTACGAACTACCCGATTCCATACACTCGGTAGATTTTCAAGGCAGACGGTGGGGATTTGCTTGGATTTGATGGCCTTGCGGGTACAGTGCAAGCCTGGAAGTTTTATATGTTTTTGAGACCGGTGGTATTCACAAACAGGTTTCTCGGATTGTCTATCCACACCTTTGTTTGTGTTTACGAGCTGACCGAATCCTTGGACTCGGTGTAATCGCAAGGCTGGCGGGAAATGTTTGCGTGGATTTGAAGGGTTTCTATGTACAGTGCAAGGCCGGGAAATTTATATGTTGTTTGGAATAATGTTTTTTGCCAATGAGTTTCCCGGATTGTGTACCACTGGCCTGATTCATCTGCAGGAAATAATACAACTTGTACCGTGTAACCTGGAAACTACCGTAAAAACAATAATCGACAGCACTGAATCAGCAGTGACATACGATCAACGCGGTTATGGTTTGAGTTAAGGATTAGGGTTAAGGTCGGTTAAGTGTGAGGGTTGAGGGATATATTTGCCTCGGTGTCTCGGGAGTTTGAACCGAGTTGATTAGGGTTAGGGTCTTGTTCATTGCACGGATCGCCATTTCGCGATGCAGGCAGATCTGCCTACACGGAATCAGCCGTGACAGCCGGGAAAAAATCCTTTTCTTTTTGGGCACTGGCCTCGCCGAGAGTCATACGGGAGCAAGGAAGAAGCCTTTACGTGAGGATCTGACCAAGCCTTGTAGTGGCGTCTCGGCCTCTGAATCCACCTTATGTCTGAGCCATCCACATAGCCCGACTTGTCGAACCAGAAACACTGGTGTCAGCCGTACATGAGATCTGCTGTGGCTGGTGCTGATGTTTTTGGGCTAGAGAACATCAGAAAGGGTCATAGATCACAGCTACATGGGGTACGGGAAGTTGTAGTGGCCATAGACCTCTGCAGGAGGAAATCCCGATTGCAGGCTTTATTGTGTTTGCGGCGTGGGAAATGAGGTCATCGCAAATCTGAGACCCAGTGAATCATCATCTTGGATGGGTCCAACTGAGTGGATGCTTGGCGGGAACCAGTGGTGTCTTCCGAAAATTGGCCGAGCTGTCGATTCCTTACGGTTTTTGGTAGAATTGGCTCCTTAGGCCTCCGATCAACGTGTGAGGCTCCAGGGCCAAGTGAGGGTTATCAAACAGTGATGCAGGGGAGTGATACCGACCTTGTTTTATTTGTCCTATATGTTAGAAAATTTGTACACACTCTATGAAAAATATTTCAAGTTGCAGTTATCAAAGCCAAATTAATTTTGGTTTGAAGTGTTCGACTGGGTATCACTACGAGAGCTTCTGATGCATCGTTCAGAATGATCATTGCTCTATTCGCCTCCTTTTAATTGACTGCCCACGGCTTGGTTTCGGTTTACAAATTAACCGACTCTAGTGACTCGGTGGATCCGTAAGGCTGTTTACTTGGATTTGAAGGCACGACTGAAGGCTAGGAATTTTGTCTGTTGTTCAGAATAATGCTATGGTCAAACAGATTTGTCGGATCAATTCCCGGTGCCTTGATTCCCGTTCAGGAAGTGACACTGTCTAATCAGTCAGTTGGATTCGAGCCCGCTGCTCGGAAAGTTCAGTGAAATGAGTGAGTGTACACATCTGTCGCATTTTGCGCAGAACCACAAGTACTAATCCGTGGCCTGGGTGGATTGAACGGGTTATCTTGCCTGGGTGGAGTCGAATACAAAAACGTAAACCAGTGGATTGCTTTCTTTATTCCTGAAGTTTGTGATGCTCAGGTGAGTGAACACTGAGTTCTTCGAGGAGGATGTTGGAATAATTGTAAGCACTCTCCGGAATTGCACCCCGATGCTATGGTTCCGTTTCGGGAAGGGGATTGGGCCAGCGGTTGACTCGGTATTGAGAAAATTGGGGGGGAATCACCGGTTTGACTTGCCCGGGCCCTGGGCTGGGTACCGGTGGTCTACGAGAAATGCGGTGGATTCATGGTGACCTTTCTTGACCCTTTCTATGCGTCAGGAAAATTGCATGCACTGTATGAAAAATATTGCAAGTTGGCTGATTTCCTTGCGGTTTTCAGCAAGAACCCTCCTGTTTGGACTGTTCGACTGGGTGCGATGGTTCAGGCTTTTGACACAAATTTTGGAAATGATCAACAGCACCATTGTGTTTGGTTGAAATGACCATACACACCTTTGTTGTTCCTTGCGAACTGGTTGAATCCATCCAAAGCCCCCGTAAACATTTGTGTGGACTTGAAGGGCTTGTGTGTACGGTTTTTATATGTTGTTTGCCATGATGTTTTTAACGAACGGGTTTCTCAGATTGTCCATTGGCCCCTTTGTTTTTCTTTACGAACTACCCGATTCCATACACTCGGTAGATTTTCAAGGCAGACGGTGGGGATTTGCTTGGATTTGATGGCCTTGCGGGTACAGTGCAAGCCTGGAAGTTTTATATGTTTTTGAGACCGGTGGTATTCACAAACAGGTTTCTCGGATTGTCTATCCACACCTTTGTTTGTGTTTACGAGCTGACCGAATCCTTGGACTCGGTGTAATCGCAAGGCTGGCGGGAAATGTTTGCGTGGATTTGAAGGGTTTCTATGTACAGTGCAAGGCCGGGAAATTTATATGTTGTTTGGAATAATGTTTTTTGCCAATGAGTTTCCCGGATTGTGTACCACTGGCCTGATTCATCTGCAGGAAATAATACAACTTGTACCGTGTAACCTGGAAACTACCGTAAAAACAATAATCGACAGCACTGAATCAGCAGTGACATACGATCAACGCGGTTATGGTTTGAGTTAAGGATTAGGGTTAAGGTCGGTTAAGTGTGAGGGTTGAGGGATATATTTGCCTCGGTGTCTCGGGAGTTTGAACCGAGTTGATTAGGGTTAGGGTCTTGTTCATTGCACGGATCGCCATTTCGCGATGCAGGCAGATCTGCCTACACGGAATCAGCCGTGACAGCCGGGAAAAAATCCTTTTCTTTTTGGGCACTGGCCTCGCCGAGAGTCATACGGGAGCAAGGAAGAAGCCTTTACGTGAGGATCTGACCAAGCCTTGTAGTGGCGTCTCGGCCTCTGAATCCACCTTATGTCTGAGCCATCCACATAGCCCGACTTGTCGAACCAGAAACACTGGTGTCAGCCGTACATGAGATCTGCTGTGGCTGGTGCTGATGTTTTTGGGCTAGAGAACATCAGAAAGGGTCATAGATCACAGCTACATGGGGTACGGGAAGTTGTAGTGGCCATAGACCTCTGCAGGAGGAAATCCCGATTGCAGGCTTTATTGTGTTTGCGGCGTGGGAAATGAGGTCATCGCAAATCTGAGACCCAGTGAATCATCATCTTGGATGGGTCCAACTGAGTGGATGCTTGGCGGGAACCAGTGGTGTCTTCCGAAAATTGGCCGAGCTGTCGATTCCTTACGGTTTTTGGTAGAATTGGCTCCTTAGGCCTCCGATCAACGTGTGAGGCTCCAGGGCCAAGTGAGGGTTATCAAACAGTGATGCAGGGGAGTGATACCGACCTTGTTTTATTTGTCCTATATGTTAGAAAATTTGTACACACTCTATGAAAAATATTTCAAGTTGCAGTTATCAAAGCCAAATTAATTTTGGTTTGAAGTGTTCGACTGGGTATCACTACGAGAGCTTCTGATGCATCGTTCAGAATGATCATTGCTCTATTCGCCTCCTTTTAATTGACTGCCCACGGCTTGGTTTCGGTTTACAAATTAACCGACTCTAGTGACTCGGTGGATCCGTAAGGCTGTTTACTTGGATTTGAAGGCACGACTGAAGGCTAGGAATTTTGTCTGTTGTTCAGAATAATGCTATGGTCAAACAGATTTGTCGGATCAATTCCCGGTGCCTTGATTCCCGTTCAGGAAGTGACACTGTCTAATCAGTCAGTTGGATTCGAGCCCGCTGCTCGGAAAGTTCAGTGAAATGAGTGAGTGTACACATCTGTCGCATTTTGCGCAGAACCACAAGTACTAATCCGTGGCCTGGGTGGATTGAACGGGTTATCTTGCCTGGGTGGAGTCGAATACAAAAACGTAAACCAGTGGATTGCTTTCTTTATTCCTGAAGTTTGTGATGCTCAGGTGAGTGAACACTGAGTTCTTCGAGGAGGATGTTGGAATAATTGTAAGCACTCTCCGGAATTGCACCCCGATGCTATGGTTCCGTTTCGGGAAGGGGATTGGGCCAGCGGTTGACTCGGTATTGAGAAAATTGGGGGGGAATCACCGGTTTGACTTGCCCGGGCCCTGGGCTGGGTACCGGTGGTCTACGAGAAATGCGGTGGATTCATGGTGACCTTTCTTGACCCTTTCTATGCGTCAGGAAAATTGCATGCACTGTATGAAAAATATTGCAAGTTGGCTGATTTCCTTGCGGTTTTCAGCAAGAACCCTCCTGTTTGGACTGTTCGACTGGGTGCGATGGTTCAGGCTTTTGACACAAATTTTGGAAATGATCAACAGCACCATTGTGTTTGGTTGAAATGACCATACACACCTTTGTTGTTCCTTGCGAACTGGTTGAATCCATCCAAAGCCCCCGTAAACATTTGTGTGGACTTGAAGGGCTTGTGTGTACGGTTTTTATATGTTGTTTGCCATGATGTTTTTAACGAACGGGTTTCTCAGATTGTCCATTGGCCCCTTTGTTTTTCTTTACGAACTACCCGATTCCATACACTCGGTAGATTTTCAAGGCAGACGGTGGGGATTTGCTTGGATTTGATGGCCTTGCGGGTACAGTGCAAGCCTGGAAGTTTTATATGTTAGGTTAGTTAGGGTTAGGGTTAGGTTGTTTGTTTTTTCAAAACACTCAAGAGAGCTTGTTGGACAGGACAACAGGGAGATGGGGAATCCATCAACCAACCTGTTTCGCTTATAAGCTCTTCAGGTCCTGCTTACTCATTCTCATTTATCATGCTCACTAAGCCATTACTCATTGGCTCACTAATGCTCAATAATCATCCTTATCAATCATGCTTTAAATCACTCAATAAGCGCCAAGCCCTTACTCATCATCAGTAAGCCCGATCTTAATCAGTCAGCTGCCAGATGTGTATCAGGGCTCATCTTACTCAGGGTAACATGATCCATAACTCAGGTTCACACACTTAGGGGTGAGAACATACCTGAGGATGTCCTAGAAATGTCAGTATTCTAATCCCTAGTCGAAGTGACTTCACCTGAACGAGCTAAAACGTGCTAGGGTTAGCAGTTCGGGTTAGGGTTAGGGTGAGGGTTAGCTGAACAAATCAATGTCAGGATCATCAAGGACACTCCGATTAAGGAGTAGTACTCACGGTTAGGGCTTACGTTAGGGTGAGAGTTTCCCTAGAAGCGCTCGGTTAATACCGTCTGCTGAGAAGGCAGAAATCGTGGTACGTACAAGATGCATTAGTACATGTTTGAAGGAACTTGCTTGTCCCGCATGGGCATACCGGCCGTGCCAAGACCTCAGGCAACCTACGGGTATTAGCCGTTAGTACATCGAGAGGCTGCTCCCGTAAAAACAGGAGCTCTTGGTCACAAGCTTTGGGACCTGTGCGGTGAGAGGGAAATAGGCACAGTGCTAAATCCCGGCATTATAGATATGAATAAACGGATCTTCAGTGTCGGAATTGGACAACTCAGAGTCGTCAATGTCCATCATGTTCTGATCCGGATCTGTAGCATCATTATCCAGCGTGGTGATTACCGTCTTTTTCCAAAGACTGGTTAAGTCGAATAGATTCCTAGTGCGTTTGCGGCTAACAATCATTCGTCTGTTGAGGAGATTGATTTTCCTTACATCCGGCATGAGTGACTGACCATCTATCGTGTGAACGAGAGTGCTAGACGACTCGAACAACGACGTTAGATCGCCTGTATCATTGCTGAATTTGGGGTAGCGGATGCTAAAAGCACCCGACTCGGCAGCGGTAATCCACTGCCGCCAAAATCCTAGGACGGTATCACCGAGTTCCTTTGCGGAAAAGTAATTCCATGCCGAGTTAAATTGGGATTTCAGTACGAGAACTTCTTCCGGGGTGTTTGACGAGTTATTACTAACTGCCAAACGTTTATTCCACCGTTCTGCAAAGTTATCTGAAACCCATTTGTTAACAAGGTCTTGCGGGTAACCACGCTTTACATAGAGAGCAACAAGGCTCTTCACTGCGTCAATGTAGTGAGAATTAAGACTACACAGCGTGGCTAACCGGGACATTTCACCGATAAAGGTACCCCGCTTGACATCAAGGGGGTGGTGAGATATCCAAGGAATTCTTTCCTGGTGTGAACGCGACTTGCGGTACGGCATGTGTTGCAGCTTTCCGTGTTCGTCACGGTAAAGCGTCATGTCGAGGAAGACTTGATAGTGAGGGGACGCGTTCCACTCAATCGTGCAACCATCGAATTTAACTGAGGAGACAATTTGCAACGCTTCTGCTTCAGAAGAGGCGTATACAATTGCGCAACAGTCATCGATGTAGCGCCCGTAGAAAGGTATCAACGGGTGCTTGATGATTTCCAACTTACGCTCATGGTACCAACCGTAAAGATTAGCAAGATCCGGAGCGCATGCGATGCCCATTGCAAGGCCTCGTTGTTGTTTGTAGAATTTATCATCATATCGCATGATAAGATTTTGGTTGGCCACATTGATGCATCTAATGAACATTTCTGTTTCATGTAGTTCGTCAGTTGACTTTTCATCCATCGTTGTGTTGTCTCCCCAATAGTGTTCCACGTATAGCTGAACAGCGATGTTCAGACAATAATCCGTGGGAACATTGGGGTAGAACGCAACGACGTCGCCAGTTACAATGAAGAACTGGCGCTTGGGCTGCAACGTAATCTTACTCAATTTTTGCACCAAGTCTTTGGTCCCGTGAAGGATGGTTGGCGCCGATTGAATAATCGGTTTGAGTTTTTTACTTATGTACTTGGCCGCAGGGTTTTGGATGGCGCTGTGACAAGGCACGATAGGTCGCATTTTGACCGGTTCCTTATGTATTTTAGGAATACCGTAAAATGTCGGTAGCACGTGTTGGTCTCCCGGCTTTGTGATTCGGTGCCGCAAGAATTTTCCGAGTTGCGGGCCATGATGGATATGCGCATCAGCATACGCTGCAATATATTCCATCGTAGTACATTGTGAGTTACATATTGACTGCATAATTAACGGTGAAATGACTTTATAATCATTCGTGTTTGACAGCAAGTCAAGACTCTTTTCTTTGATCCATGTCCGCTCAGACACTGCAATTCCCAAGTTCTTATCTGTGTTGGTTACCACATAGTTATTAGCAACTAAGAACTCTTGGACTAGGCGAGGAGAAGGCGCGAGCGATCTAAAGATATAGTTCTCATCTTCACTTGGTATTTTAGCAATCGTTTTGTTAACGAAGTGCTTGCCCAAAGTGAGGCCATGCTCAAGATATGCAGGAAGTTTGGGACCCTTCACAGTAGAGTGAGGGATCTCATAATCCGGATCGTAGATATCATCTGGTATTTCGAGTTGAGTGAAGGAATAGGCTAAGCGCCATCGTAAACGATGCTCAAAGTCTTCCCAAGCTTCTTTAATTAAAGAAGTGTTTCTTGGGCTATGAAACATATATTTCATTCCAACACTCAGCTGGTACTCAATGTCCGCAGGGATGTTAACTCCTGGCGAGCGATGCACATGATATTTAAATTGGGAAGCAAGTATAACATCAACAGGCGTATTTAAAATTATGTGATTTATCGCTGCAGGGAGAGGGATTGTAAGCAACCAATCTGGGTAAGTGGCTGGTTTGTCGTACCGGAAGACTAAGTCTTCTTGCCCTTGCCCTAAAAGACATCACATAAAAAACTGGGGGGGGCGAGTCCTAAATTGCGATTTACTGGTCGGGTATTACTCGGTATTGCCTGAAATTTGCACTGTGGGGTCCTTGGCATGTTCTGACCCGCCTTATACAATACCCTGACAGGAATCAATACTCAAGCAGCAAATGGCAATTTCAACCTATCTGCACTCTATTTATAAGATTGCCCAATGCGGAGGTTTCCCATGGCTTCCCGTCAGGGTATTGTACAAGGCTGGTCAGAACATGCCAAGGACCCCACAGTGCAAATTTCAGGCAATACCGAGTAATACCCGACCAGTAAATCACAATGTGGGACTCGCCCCCCCCCCCCCCCCAGTTTTTTGTGATGTCTTTTAGTATATCTGTCCTCTCTGCCGCATGCTACCCTCCGATACCACCGCTACTAGACTGCTACTGCGCTGCTACTAAGCATCACAGTCTGTGCTACTAAGCCATGGCGGGTTGCTACTGGGTGCTACCTATGGGGGGACTTGTCTACCATGGTTCTCAAACTACTGGTGCTACTGAGTGCTACCTAGTAAAGTCTGTTTTCCCTGATGTAGATGGGGTCCGCTAGCACACGGTGTTGGGTCGTGTATATATCGGAGGCCTGCGGCTAGTCTCTTCAGTCTGAAGAGAACGGTCGCAGGTTGAGACGCACCTTGAACTCTAGTACTACAAGAAATCACTGCGTTCCGGGATCGCCTAAACATGATCTGCGCAGCTATTTGTGGAGCTGCGTAGGTCAGCGAAGATCACTACACAGCCTCTGTTTAGCCAACTACACATAATTCTCTTGGCAGCTATTTGTGGAGCTGCGTAGGTGACTGCGCTTAATGTTTGTAGGTCAGTGTAGGTACCTGCACTCAGCTACCACTCAGCTACAAAGACTCAATGTGTGTTTTGATATGCCTCTTTACCTTGTCTTCACCTGCGCAAGACCTACGAGGTATTTCCAGCGTCCGCCGCGTTACCAGGACATCCCAGCTCTCGCTTAACCTGAGCGTGGGGAAAAGCTGCAGCACCGCGTTTTTCTCTCCTTTGCCCACGTTTCTCCTGCTCCCCACCATGTATCAAGACAGCGGCGGAACCGCGCAGGCTCTCGCCTTTCCCGGGAGTTGGATATTACAGCGGAATATGGCGCAGTCCATCACCCCTGCATTAATCAGAGTGTCGGGGCGGGGATAGTTCCAACATGAGTTGGCATAGAAGCCTCGGGTGATTAACAACACACATCTGACATATCTTGGGTCTGATCATCCCACCAGTACTGCATAAATCACCTCCGAAATTTCCCCTGATCAATAAGCTCGGATACGGGGCAAGGAAAGTCTAAACCGCCTTTTTAAAACTATTCAGATGCCGATATTTTCGCAGCCTGGAGCTTTAAATAAAAAGATTTTATGTGGCTAAACTCACTCTGTGCAGCTGAGCGTAGATGCCTAGACAGACCTGCGCAGAGCTAAACTGAGCCACGCAGACCGGCAAACAGCTACACAGAGCTATGCATAGCTGCACTTAGTTATAAATATTGTGTGTAGTTACCTACACATGGTGCCTCTGCGTAGCTCTGCGTAGGTAGCTACACATAGGCCATGTGTGGGTGACCCCGGAATGCAGTGCTTAGTGAGCCCAGCTGAGTGCTTCTGAAGTTGTATAGCCTCAGGGCTGAAGGATACTTGAGTACAGTACTTGCCGCGGCGCCGCTCAAAAAAATCACCGAGATATGATGGCATCGGCGTTAAGATATGATGGGCTTTTATCTTGATAGATTTTGCTCCGGTAAGACTAGGGCTTGAGAAATCAGTAACGATCTGAAGTTCATCAAAACTTGGCTAGGGACCCGAAAACAATCAAGCATCATATGTCATGCTACGTCCATTTTGAGTACACAGAAGTTCTCGGTATAGCTTCTAATGTATATCTTGAACTCTCCCCTCTTTCCTCTTTTCTCTCTCTCTTCTTCCAACTTAATTAACGCGATTTTGGCCGACCTTCAGTCGGCTTGGGCCATGGGCCGACATTTGAGCATGTGAGGGGCGGTAGCTAGGGAACTTTCATAAAAGTCCGAACCTACTCAGAGAGTCGGCGAGCAGTGGGCGAACCTGTCAAGTCCGACAGCGGAGCGGGAATAAGCATCATGGAATGGAGGAGAATAAGTACCCACAAGCACACCTGGGAGTTGAGTCAAGGCTTCCAATCCATAACTGCGTGGAGGTTCGGACCGGGCCTCGTCCGAACCGGGGAGGTATCATACATGTTGCGGAGGTATTTAGCTTGATCTCTCCGAAGTCAAAAAGGAAGTTGCACCGCGGCGTTTTAGGAAATATAAAAAAATTATAAATGGAGGGAAAGAAGCCTGCCAATGAACCGCAGATCGTGGCTTAAATGCAAGGCACATTTCGTCGAACCCCGTACATGTGCCGCGCTTAATGGAGATTAAGGTGCGATGGTCGACTGTGCCGGCTTCCCCGATCTACTGTGTCGGCAGTACCATCAATTGGGAGGGGCGTCTATAATCCGAACTCTCGTACTGCCAATGTGACCCTCGTTTGCTTGTGCAAAGTTTTTGGTGCCTAGTTAACCTACAGTTCTGTACCAAAATTCAGGTACCTCTCCCAGTGATCCACTCGAGGCCAAAGGATTCTGTCCGCGGTTCCTAAAGGATTAAGATCTAAACAGGAGGAACGGACCTGAGCGTAGGCAGCAGTAGAGGCTGCCAAGCCGGGAATCTGTTTCGTTTTACCAAATCATTGTAGGTATTTGAATCAACGTACATTTCCCTCCGTACGGTAGGCGAGAGCTACGCGGTTCGATTCAAATCAAGAACCGCGGCTCGGCTGTCGTGACGGCCATTACGGACAAGAGGCAGGCGGGATCAAAGTTTCTGACATCAACCTCCAAAAGTTTTGGCATGCTGTGCAGGGGAGGGAGGGAGGGAGGGTTCGGATCACGGACCGCTGGCCCCAGCCTCCCGAAACACCGCTGGCCGTCTGTTGTATGGGTTCAGGACAATTTTTACTCATTTATGGTCATCCCCTGCCTGTAGTTATGCCAATGAATATATCTAGCCATTTTCCAGAATTTTTGAGGCGGATTTACTTTGACTTGCATTTCGGACGAATGAGGGATCAAATCCGAAAAAGCCGATGGCCGAGATCACCGTGGAGTCTGTCGTAAAGTAAATGATTGTTTTGAGGCCGATACCGAGGGAGGAATAATATTTTAAGCTGGCAGGCCAATTCTATGTATAGGAAAATGGGAGGGTACACAAAATCTCAGAGGAACTCGGAGTCAAGGCGGGCGAGAAATAAAAGTTTTCAATTTTGAGGGTCAAAAGGCATTGATGTGGCTGTGAAGGGGACCTGTCAAGGAGGTTTGTGTTTGATCGGCAATTCCCGCCTGCCTCTTGATTACGGACGATCGGACCGCTCGACTCCGCTTACTTAGTTCTCAAACCACAACGACCAAATACGAGCGCGTCGCCTTGACACGTTTAGCACACGCGGGGGCACGGTGTGTGCGCACCGCCGAATGTCCGTCAGATTGAGGTGCCCGGTACCAAGGACTTACTCGCCCATATCTTGTCTTGACATCGCGCTTGTAAGGAGTCGTCTACTGTTCTCTTGTCTTTCAAAATTCCCTTGAGATTGGGGAAAAAGGAGACTTGTTAAGAAGTAAGTTACATATTTTCGATCAGGGTAGACATTTCTTTGAATATTTCCCAGCTATTCGTCAGTGTGATCTGGGGAGAACCGAGCGCGTCGTGAACAGACTTTGCCAGTGTCGCGAATTCGGCATCGACCCAGTCCAAATGCTTACTCCTGGGCCCAACCTCCTCCGTCAAAAACTCCCTCAACTCCACAATCATCTCCTTCGGAACCTTGATGAAGCAGTTGATTCCCCCGTAGAATTCTGGATGCTCCAGGGCGTCGGCTGGAACATGTCCCGAAGGCATGTTCTTGTTACGCTGTGATCTGATTTGGTGCTGATTCCACCAGGTGCGAAATTCGTTCAGTTCGGCCTGGACCAGAGGAGGGAAGATCCAGTTAAATAAGTCCCTATTCATTGCGGGGGTAAGCAGAGAAGGAAAGGAAGACTTTTTGGGAGCCGAACCGATGGAATACGACGTTGGGATCGAAAATATGTTCAGTCTTCCCTCGTAAAATATGATCTCGAAGGTTGATTCCAAGTTTTTCACGCAGCCATCGCCAAAAGGCCTCAATGACGGTATTGTGGACACTCTTAATCGATCTGTGTGCTGGATAGACATTGGGATTGATGTCAGGTGCGCATTGTTCCCTGTCATACGTTAGTCATTGATAATTCATCGCTCGACGCACGCACCATAAGATTGTCCGAATTGCCTCCAACCAGCCTACTTCCGACCCTTTGTCCGTCGTGGACTGCAACGCAATACCTCGGAAGGTGTAATTAGTTTATTTATGCGGTTGAATGAAACTTTCTTACCTCCATACTCCTCTATAAAGTCCAGAAAAAGGTGCCCGATAGCGGCGTTGGTACGAGAATTGGGAACAACATCTATCTTCAACAAATCGGCGGTCCACTTATCTTTCCAACCGTAAATTGGCAGCCCAATATCACCCATCTTCAGCGCATCCGGCCCGATCTTCTCATGCCCGTCGGACGACACCTCGTGGAAAGGACCGAGGGCAGACAGCGGGTGCCGGTATACTCTGTTCTTTTTGTACCCCGGGTAACGTCGCTCTGCACCAAGGGGGTTGAATTCATGCATAAGGCGCCGAACCTCATCTCTGGTCAATTGAGTGAGTATCAGAATAAGGTATGTGTAGCGGGACAGATAATTTGCGTACCGAGTAACCATGACGAGTTTATTCGTCAACTTTGACTTCACGAAGTTTGGGCCGTTATTCTGCGCAATATCCTTGTCCATCTCATCTGCTACAGCTTGGGCTGCTACTTCTCGAGGAGCACGAGTACGTCGCACGGAAGGTATTTCGAGCCTTCTTTCAATATCATTTAACTTTGTGGTTCTGAAGGTCATGGTCAGTAATGTACATATGACACAGGTATTGGAGGACCGGATGGAGAGATTGTGGTCTTTCACCAATCGTTCGATCTTCTGCTCCTGTGTCAATCCCCACCGAACATATTGTTCAAGACTCCTTTTAAGCTCATCATCTGGAGGGTCTTTTCGCCGTCAGAACTAGTCCAAGGTAAGTGTAAGATCTTACAGATTTTCTTTCCTGCACCGTTCTTTCCAGTGGGATTGGGCATGGTTTGCGAGGCAGGCGTGAGTTGTTTGGATCACCCGACGTCAATCCTCACCGAATTTTCTAGATTTCTCGCATAGCTTGAACTCCATGCGGCAAGCACTGTCGTTCTGGTATGTTCTTTTCCCTTTGGGTCTCCTCAGGCTCAAAACTCATAAAAGCGGTGTGTTGACGCTGCCTCAACCAGACTCTGTTCCCCACATTCATTCAACTACTTTCCTTCTCTCTTTTCCATGTCGGACAAATGCGACGACTGTGGCTTGACCTTTCCACTGCGCGAGGGCGTCGGCCCGTGCCAGAAATGTGTCAAGCTGCAAGACCATGATCGAGACTCTGCCGCATATAAGGATATTCAAGTACGTATATTACAATCTTCTCTGTGGCCAGTATTTTCGCGTACCGTGATATAGAAACGGCCGCAGTGTTTGGCTTGTGGTATAACCCGAAGGAATATGTCCTCTTCGGGGTCGACTCAAAGCTGCGGGGATTCAAACTGCAACCTCATTCTCAACGGTTCTTTTTCTCTCTCTACAACGTGAAATCCAATTAATGTTGTTTCTTTCTTTCCAGTTACTGTGAATCCTCCTGCTAATAGCCAGCTTTCGGGTGCTCCAGAGCCTCTGGGAACATCGTTAGCGCTTAATGCAGCGAGGGAGGCCCACGATGCTCGGGTTGTGTCGCTCCGCCAGCGTTTCAAGCTTCCCCTCAGCGGACCCAATCCTGGAACTCAATTGAATACCGCGGCCCTCCTTGCTCACGAACACGGTGGTGGACTTCCAGGGGATTCTCTTATCATGATCTGTTGGGAGGTATGTCTATGTCGTTGGTGTTGTGTAATTTTATCCTGATTCCTAAACCTCTGGAACTTTCTTTCCAGGCTCGGTCCAGCAAAAATTCCAAACTCGATGCTCGCCTTGGTAGCGCATCGAAAAAATGGGCGACTACTCTCTACATGGAAGGTATGTGGTCCGAATCTGTGGTGATATCGCCTCTGACCCATGTTTTTCTCTTGTGAAGATATCAAAGCCGATATTGTGCAGGTTATAAATGTCGAATGGACGAAACAGAACCTTGTTGCTCTTCGAAAGTTTGTGGCTATTTCCTCCTTGTCAATACCGAATTGACTTGGTCTCTAGTGACGTTATATCCTTTCGCTGGCTTGTTGACCGTCTTTTGGAACCTGGCACATCCACCATGACGCTCGGCGAATTCTATGCGTATCATAGCACACCCACTAATGCACCAATCTATCTCCATGAAGTGCCGAAGAAGTGGAAACACTTCTTAAAACATGCAAAATCCTCGCCGTTTATCTGTCTTGAGCTGTATATTGACTATGAAGCCGTATGTGATCCAATCGTCAAATTTATTTTAACTAACAAATTGTCTCAGTGGAAGTTACATAAAGAGTCAATCGAAAATATGGGCTCGCTCATGTCCTCTTCCGTTTCAGAGCGTTCCCGAAAACGTGGTCGTGCCGACTCCTCTCGGGATTTGGGGGCAGAGAAGCAGAAACTGCCTCGTTCTTCCACTCCAGCAGGTGAGGTCTGGTCGATGCGAACATGTTGAATACGAGGTTGATTTGGTCGCGCAGAATCATTGGCTTCAGAATTCAACCCCTCAAAACGAACTGGTCGCGCGGTAGTTCAAAAACAAAGTGAGATAACGTACCGCAAGATTACTTGCATCACCACCGTTGCGACCGGAGGGCCAAGACTTAAGGCAGGAGAGGATAAATCAAAAAGAGAAGCATACGCACTTTGGATGACGGAGAGTTATGTGCGGGCGTTGACGCTGGCGGGGGTCTGCAGTAGATAACAGTTAGCGAGTTGCTCACAATGGAGATGGAGAGAATCGAACAGAACGGGTGCAGGTGAAGAATGGAGATGAGAGGATGCGGGGAAAGTGGGTCGCAAGGATGCATATGACCAAGAATAAAGTAAAAGTAAGGACCACGTACGAAAGAGTCGGAAAGACGCCAATCCCGTCCTTCTTGGCTCACTCGATGCTGGTGCGTTCACGACCTGAAATCAATCATTCGAGCGCCACGAGCGCCTGCCGCGGTTGAGCGTGGGTAGCCAGGACGCGGGTCGAATTTGGCAGGAGGCAGGCGTGCTAGGCATTTAGGGAAAGAGCCGTTCAAGGCGGCGAGAATGGGCGTCAGATTGGCGTCAGAAGTAAGCCGTATGTGGCTGTGTCGACGGATCAAATCCGCCTTCTCCGCTTCCTCCATGCATTCAAGCGACGCGCCTCAAAGCTTTAGGGACACCGTTACTCGTCATGCTGTTCGCTATCGTTATAATTCTGTCTGCCTCCTTCAACGAGCACCTCGGACCCTCCAAAATGAATTCAATTGCGTTTCAGTCCCGAAATCGCGCTCGCGTTGAAGTCAACCTTCTGCCAGGTTCACGCATTCAGACTCAGCAAATGGGACGCACTGGAATATATTACAGGCATGTACTCACTCGTTGGATCAAACTCACGCAGAATTATAACCCGGTTCGACTTCGGCCTGAACGATTCTCTTTTTTTTTTTTTTTTTTTTTGCAGCCTGACTCTTGGACCCAAGTCACTCACTCCGCCGCGCGCTCTCCTCCTGTCAGGCCTCAGCGACGAAATAAAGCCATCTCTCTCAGACGCGTCAAATGCTTGCACACCGCTGCTCTTAGTACGAATCGCTCCCCGTCTATAATTCTGTTCAGCTCCTTCAACGAGCACCTCGGACTCTCCAGAATTTATCCAGTTGCGTTTCTGAGTCGGCTTCGAAATCGCAAAGTCATTCTTCGGCCAGGTTTGCGCGTGCAGATTCAGCACATAGGACCCCGCGAAATTCGGTTCAGGCATGTATCCGCTCCGTTGGAGTTGTCTAACAACTCACGCAGAGTTATAACCCGTTTCGAGTCCAGGTGGAGTCTTTGTTTCTGCAGCCCTTGATTTCTGCAGCCCAGCTTTTTCGACGAAAATCACTCTTTAGCCGGTGCGCCCTACTCCGCTTAGACTGCAACGACGAAATACAAGCGGTCGCTCGGCGGCGGTAGCTCAATATTCACTTGGACTCCATTTGCGGCGCGCGCACTGGCGGCCTGATTTCTTCCGTCAGGGCTCTCCTCCTCACTCACCCTCAAACAGCATGATTCCAAGGCCCCGTGCGTGTGGCATCATCCGCTCTAACTAAGAGAACCTGTGTCAAGAACTATGCGGTGAACTCGGTTCGATTCCGGGCGGGACCTTAGACGTCTGGCAATCTCTTTTTTCAAGTACTCACTGCAGCAGCTTCGCTTTTCCATTTGGGTTCAACTCGAACACTCACGAAGGACTTTCTCTAGGTACGCTCCACGGCTCAATATGAATGTCTAATTTTTCCCTCAGGCTCTAACCCCGAAAAAACGAACTCAATGCTTCTTTAATTTGACTCCCTCTCGCTCGGCAGAATCCTTCCGTAAGTGATCTCTCCGTCCCACCTTTCCATGCTAATTCAACCTACGAACATAGCATCCTACGACCCTGTGGCATGTGGTATCATGCATCCGCTAGACGTGACGAGAATAATTCACGTGGAATATACCGGTTCGATTCCGGCCGGGGTCTTAGGGTTGCTTCGAGTAAAGATTTTTATGCCTTCATACCCCCAGTAAACTGGGTCCGAAGGTGACTCTGAAACGTCGCAGATAAATTCTTGTTTTGGAAGTCGGGCGACTCGACGTAAGTATCGCTGCGCATGAATTTTTCCCTTCTCTTTAACTCCATGGTAGGCGTCATCTTGTGAACAATAAGACCCTATGGCATCTGGGACGCATCTGCTTGACCTCCGGTAATGACAAAAGATGCGCAGAAGGAACCGGTTGGATTCCGGGCGGGGTCGTGTGACATCTCAACGCTTTTTCTGCTTGTCAGCCTATTTCTATGTTACAGTAAGAAAAGATTACCTTCCGTGGGGCTCTTGACTTCTGTCGTGCTCGAGCGATGGAACAAATCTCTCCGCGCCGACTCCGTATTTATCCAATTTGACACTGCCGGACTAGCCTCATTGACATGTTTTCTTGCAGGTGTATCGACCTATTATACTTTCGAGAATGACGCCGTGGCATCCGGTATGCGTCCGCTCAACTTGCACATGAACACGCTGAACTCACGCGTAATATGCCGGTTCGAATTCCGGGCGGCAGAGTCGTTCTTCTGTAATCTGAATACTTTTTCCACCTGAGAGCCCGGTCATGGGACAAGCAAACCTCGTTGCGCTCTACACAGGGTCTACCGCTGAATGCCTAATTTCTGTCATGCGATAAACACGAGATAAAAATCCTTTCTCGGAGGCGGCGGCTCAATACCATGAGTCGATCATTCAACATGCTGCAAGTTTGCTTCAAGATGCAAATGTGGTTCTTCCGCTGCGCACCCATAATGCCCAACTGCATTGATTGAATCAGTCTCATTGTACTGTCCTCCGGTTGTATTTTTTGAGTCAACTCAACTGATCAATTTCAACGAAACAAGAAATTCAAGGTTCAGACAATTTTTGAACCTTCTCAATTCAAGGAGTATAGTGGGCAAGCCCAATTCCTTCTTCCCAGGTCACCTGAGCCTCAGGCAAGTAGGATGTGTGATACACCTCCATGGGCAACGTGCGCAATGGCGGTGACATCGGCTGCCTACTGGCTACAGCGGTTACATTGCCGGTAGGGCGACCACGGATGACTACATTGGGAACAGACCGGCTACAGGCGACTATGAGGGCCTATGTAGCCGACTGGGGTGACTACACACACGACACAGACTATGTAGGACCACCTGGAATCTCACTTGACGACATAGGATTTACTTTTTCCCGATGGGCCGATCTGCGGCGATCACACAGCGGCTGTTTGCAACGCAAGAGTATTTTACAAGGGGGAACCGGCATTCAAAAAAACTATATAGGGCCGTTTTTCTTGTTTCCGACTCGACCACTGGACTAACTAACTAACGTAACGTTCCCACGCACCATATATGGTAATTTATTATGTGTTCAAGTCGCCGGTGAGTTGGAAAATCAATGCAGACCATCAATATTGAGCCCTTTTCAATGTAGAACACTAACTGGAGTGTCCAAACCTTCAAAACAACCTCCCAGGACAATTTTTGAGCTTTCAAGAATTATCATCTCTCTTACCATATATGTACTTGAACACAAGCAACAAGTGCAGATGGGTAAACATACTAGCTTGAGGGGACACAACACTCAGAGGCCTAAATCAACCTCTTGACGACTCGTCAAACGGCAGTTCTCGGCCAAAAAGTGGTAGTTGAATTTTGTTTTTCCGGCCTGGCGGCCGGACTAACTGACCAGCCCTTAGTCGCCGGTTTGAATGCCGGTGCCCCCTTGGTATTTTACGTCAAATATTTTAGCATTCCTGTCCACCACATGGTTTTACGGTCCTAAAATAAAGGCCTTTTTGACAAACCGAGTAAACATTCCCGTCCTCCCGAGATGGGATAATCGACATCCAAAAATCGCCACCCGGTCAACTCTCGGAACCCTTTTTGGTAATCGGCATGTGATATTCCTGTCACTCCGGATCAAGAATCCCGCCATCAAAAAATTCCCTTTTGGCCAAACTCTGATGGCCTTCCTGTCACCCCTTTCTTCTAGCGCGTCAACGGCGCACCCAATCCTGAATGGTTTGGTAGGCATTCGACGCCGTTTGATGCTGGGATTCTGGGAAAAATACTAGTTGGACCGTTAGGTCGACATCTAACATAATATACCCAATACTCTGAGAACCACCCGTTCAAGGCTCCTACGCAACCAAGTGATCCCCCCCCTTGGATTGACCCCGACAAACCGCTTAGATTCTCATTCCTAGACTCGTATAGGATGTCTATCTGACTTGCCCTGACTTGCCTTGACATTGGCTCAAATTCGCGCTTGGGGTGAAAATGTTTCCCACGGTTGTGAAATATTTCTCGCCACTGCGATACATCTTTCGAAGCTAAATTGGCCCTTGAGATCACAGAAAGACCAGTAGAAAGGTTACTTTACTTCAGGAATTGATGAGATTCAATGAATAGAGCAGGAAGTCTCTGATTGCGATGGACTAGGCATGCACATTGCCACATTGCCCATCACTACCTAAGGCTCCAGTTGGCCTGATTCTCCTGGTATTCAGGAGGCCACAACATCGACTTCCTGGGAGGGTATTACCCACTGTTCAGCCCCGGGTAAGCATGGCATCAAGTGGAAATAAACCAAGCAATGGTATTAGTTTGTGATTTGATCCAGTGGTGTGTGCGGACCAGATCCTGCTTAGGCCTGACCAAATATGTTTCTATGTGAGTAGATAATTTCATGTGAACTCTGAAATCGAACTTCATACACACGTGTTGTCCATCTAAGGCAAGTAACAGAAACAACAAACCATGATGATGTGATAGACAAAGGTGGTTCCCTGGGCTGAGGAAAAATCAGTCTGTATTTTTCTGGCCCTCCTACACACCCATTAATGACCCAGACAATATCCTGGATCACAGTGTGCAGTCCCGGACGGCCCGCTGAGAAGGGTGACAAGACCGCAATCCCCCGGACCGGCGGCCCAACTCACGGACCAGAATCTGATCTGATTTGACGATCCCCATTTTCGCTAATACAACATGAGCATAGCACCAGCTCTATCCACTTAGAAATGAACATGCAGTGATCATTTGTAATCAGCTAGCACGGGAAGGGGACGAAGGCTGATAGTTGCCGAGTTTGAGCCTTCCTTCAGATCTGATACCATATCGACATTTCTTGGACCTGCATCGCCACTCAAATATCCTGATAGTGTATATTGCTAGTTATGCCGTAGGTGCATCCGTCCTCCCTGTTTGTCCCACACCTTAATTTGCCCAAAGCCTGAGCAATTCTCGGTATAAAATACCTCTCCGCCACAAGGTGGTGCCCTAACTGTCTCTCACAGCAAGCGGCGCAGTATGCATATCAGAATTTTGAAGAAACACTTGTAAGTGTCGTTACCCTGTCGGGATTACACACTGAACGATTTCAGAATAGTGCGAGATGCACTTTTTGGGTCGAACGGTCGACTGGTCAACTCTGCACAGAGTTCCGACCCCCGCACCCCGCTGACACATTTCAGTTCCGGAATCTCGCAAGCACGATACTCCCTGCCTCAATCTTCATTCCCCTATTTGAAGCACCGAATCCAGAGACCCTAGCCATTGAAACACTATCCTTAGAGACATATCATCGGACATGCTATCGGGCGTTGTGGCAATCTAGGAGAGCCACCATCACCGACTTTGCAACGGTTAACATGGGAGCACTTACTGTATTTCGTGGACCTCGAGATCCCTCAATCCTCTTTTATATGCGCCCCCCGTGAGGCTTCGGAAACCCCGATGGAGGGGAATAACCAGTGAAACCTTGGAAAATGGATGGACTCGGTATCTGCTTATCGTGTGTGGTGAAGACATATTAATGTGCCTCTCAGATGCGACCCGCGGGATGGTGATACCAACATTGTTCTGTTGTTCGTCTGCGACGAGTCCATGGAAAACTGGCTTAGTCAAGCAAATCACTTTTTCCACGCATTCCATCTCACAGAATCGTTTGACGATTACGGTAAGTCTTTCGATACATACCTTCCTAGTCATTTTTACGCATGCGGTATAGCCATTCTCATCAGCGTCAACTTTATCATCACCATCCCACCCACCACGGGGTGTCCTTCCGAAGGTTACCTATTCATAGCCCCGTGGAAAGACTTTCAAGTCAAAGACTCGGATGCTCTTGAGTGGCCAGACCGTCCCGCATATTGGTGTCTCCATGCAGATGGCAGTGAAGAGCTGGGCATGGAGGAGGCAGTAAACCTCGGATTTCCCCCCATCAAGACGACCATTGGATTTGAAGGCATCTGTTGGGATGATGCTCTCTACGCCGGACTCCGAAAATTTCATACAGCTAAAGGATTCAATCCCTTCACGCTGGATGTCGCCCACTATCTGAAGCAGGGGTATTTTCAACTACCCCGGGAGCGGTACGGACGATCATTGAGTGCTATACGCGACCTCGGAATTGCTGGAGGCACGTTCCAGTCGTACGGGAGACCTTTCTTTAAAAATTCAAGGAACGTTGTCATTAGCGGGGGCACCTTTATCCAGCTACATGGTGCGTATTTCTCTTTGATTTCTACCCTAAGCAGCGGTGTTACTAAATCTCACTCAGACCAGCTGGGGGACGCATGTGCTCGTGATGCATTCCACGATTCTGCGGAGAGATTCCCCTACCCACAATATAACGCGGTGACACATAAGGAGCTCTATGTCGACACATACAGTTGGTCAGCCGAAGACAACCCGCGGAGCAAGGTACTTTGGCTGTATGGCTTGGCTGGCGCCGGCAAATCTGGGATTGCCAAGGCGTTATGTCAGAAACTCGCAGCAGATGATCGTCTAGCTGGCAGCTTTTTCTTTGAAAAGGGGCATCCCTCTCGTGGAGATGGGAACAAACTCTTTGCGACCATCGCATATCAACTCAGAGCCCTGAAGAATCACCCTGCATTAAGAAACACCATTGACAACGCAATCACAGACAATCCACTGCTCTTGTCACAATCCCTCAGCGGCCAACTGCAAAAATTAATCGTCGACCCATGCACCGCAAATGTGTCTGACCGTACCCTGGTTATCGTAATCGACGGCTTGGATCAATGCGAAAACGAAAATGTCCTGCTGGAGATTTTACGTTCCATCGCCACTATATCCCGATCCGATGCTCCACTTCGGTTTTTCATCTCCAGTAGACCGGACCCTCACATCGGCGACGCTTTCCGTCACCCAGACTTTGAGGGCTGCCTTCTCTCTTTTGCGATGCGCGATGATATTCCTGAACAAATCATCCCGGCGGTCCAATCCGTCGATCTCTCGTCAAAGCAGCTTAGCGCAGAGGAATGCGCGAAGGTAGTTGGCCTCCTCGGAGATCCCGAGACCTACAAACAGGTTCTATCGCGTCGTAATACTTCGGCTCAGCATCTCCTGGACTTTCTACAAGATGTGAGCGAGGAAATCTATCGTTGTATGGTCACACATTAACTTCCTTGCTAGCTCTTGGATGATTCGTGCTCCGGAGCAGCTAAACCACTCCTTATCCGGGCTGTGTTGAGGCTTTCCCGAGTCTCTGGGCGGCACCCTAGATGTTTTGCGGTAACTGATCTAAAAAAAGAGGGGACGCAGGTTGCCGCGGGGTACTCTAGTGATCTCTGGAAGAGGTCGTTCCGCGGGAAAGATGTTTCGATCAAAATTATGCGTCTCTTCGAAACCTCAGATATCAGGGTCTTACTACAGGTCTGAGGTCCGTTATTTTTGCCCGACACTGCTGATTTTGAACAGGAGTTTTCCCGGGAAGCTCTTATTTGGCGTCAGCTTTCTCACCCAAATCTGTTGCCCTTCTTTGGTCTCTATTACCTGGACAGGCGGCTCTGTCTGATTTCGCCATGGATGCAAAATGGTAACATATTGGCTTATCTGAGGAATAAGCCTCATGTCAACCCTCTTTCGTTGGTAATGTGTATGATCTTCGACGAAAATCTCCATTCTGATAACGCTGGTCTCCAGATTTTGGATGTTGCACTTGGCCTTAAATATTCACTGTGTTCCAGGGCCTCCTAGACTCAGCCTGAGTTCAGGGGCCTACATGGACCTACACTGAGAACCACCTACGTACAATCTGCGTAGGTCAATGTAGGTCAATGTAGGTCAATGTAGGTTAGTCAAAGTCAGCTAAGGTGAATGTAGGTGAATGTAGGTCCATGTAGTGACCTATACTGAGACCAACATATCCAATTATCACCTCCAACAACTAGTATTGACAACAAGTGGTCCCAATTTTCTGAGGTGAATGGAGGTGGGCGTAGGTGATACAGATCGCCTACGCCGACCTAAATATACCCAGCTCAGGTGAGTTACGTACACCTACGCTGAGCTACATCCGCCTTTACTGATCGCCGTCAAGGTGGACGTAGGTGACCTACGCTGACCTATTGTAGCCGACTACGCTGACCTACATACACCTACATTCACCTTTACTGACTCAGCCTAGGACCCCCCGGAACGCAGTGAGTAGAGCGTCGGGATTGAGACAGTGTGCGATGAAGCGCAGCTACAGCATGTCTTGATGAGTGTGCCGAGGAATTGCGAATGACGCCGAGTGGGTTGACGAGTTACGTTTGAGCCTGGACAAACTTGAGGGGGACATGCCTGTTTGAGGTGACAACGGCCCAGCATATTGCATGATCTTCGGGAGGACTTGAAGATATTGATTCAATGACATGGTTTTGTGCAGGGCCCAAGTAGGAGAGCGAGGTACCAGGACTTGAATATAGTTTGGGTCGGATTGGGTCGATGATTTGACGCTATCGTGAGGAAAATGGTCTTGGGCGCAATCTTGCCGCGCGCTTGTCGTACGACACATTCCCCAGCTTTGGCGACTGGATGGCGGTTCGTTCAAGGTGCCGCCACGCCCCACGCACGCCGGCTGCCCGTAGCGAGAATTTTTCGTTCCATTGTTCCAGATGCGCTTTAAGGAATCCCAAAATTCGGGGATGATCGAAAGAGGGAGGAGGTTGTTTGTTTGCACTTTGTTTGGCTCCGGCCCGATTACCGCCGATTACCGCTTGCTTTTGCCCGTCATCTCGATTTTGGGGCTCTTCATTTCTGTGGAGTTTCCGGAGGCCTCTAGCATTATCTCTTCGACCTCCACTGTCTCAAAAATGGAATATGGCCTCTCCCGACATTCCTGTGGCTTGACTAGTTTTCTTTTGGTTTTCTTAGCATTTCTTCAAGTTCTGACGCCCCTGCCGACCTGCAAGGCTTCACTACAAATTTCAGAGAGAAGAGAATTATGGAAACTCAAACCTTTGAGTTTCGATTCAACGACACCCTGAGACTCCCAGCTAAATTCAAAGGCGGAATTCGCGTTCTGGTGTTCTAGCCTCAGATTGCCACGACATCTCCAGCTATCTCAAGAGCCCTCCATGATATGCCAGGCTCTGAACCTGACCACAATTCACATCCTGATAAAGTCTAATGTCTGTCTTCTGTATTGCAAGGCTGCGTATTCGATCTAGTCTTCTGGCATCACTGTGGGAACAGATGTAAATTATTCCTCAAAACATCGACGCATCGACAGACTGGGAGGGAGGAAAGAAGAGGCAGTAGGTTGGCCTATACACCCAACCACGCTCAAATCCGGTTCGTCTCGAATTATCGGCCGCGAAACAAGACCGTTGCTTTCAATCTCTACTCTGGCACTGTTACCCTGATAATCTTGAGATAAGACTTCGACTTCTGTATTTTATTGAGTTGGCTCGGTTTTGCGGCGGCAGGCTGTTCTTGTATCGAAGCAATTTACCAGCGTGGGAGAAAAATTAATTGGTCGCGCCAGGAGTCTCCGTCCAGACGAAAAAACTCAGAGGTTCGACACGCATGCACCTGCCCCGAGTCGAATGGGCCCTTTTGCGGCACATCATATGCTCGAACTTGACAAGGCCAGTCACGCACCGGATGCTCCAGGTGCTGTTAACTCCAATCCTTCACGCCCTACATGCTGACGATATCATAGCGCCGCTATCCACTTCCATTGCCTTAGGTCCTTTGAGGTGCATACGGTCCATTCCCTTTTTTCCCGCGGGCCACCCTGACTTAAAAATTCCTCCGTTTATTCTCAACGCGATAATGTAGCCGCACTACTTAGGTTCGCTGCTGCGCATCTTAAATTTTGCGAAAGCGAGTCAGACACAAGAATGGACGACATGGAAGTGGACCTAGTCAAATCCTCAGACTAGTTCATTTCATACAGCGAATTATTCGCGCGAGTCAGGCGGGCTGTCTCCGGTTCTCCATTTTCGAGGAGAGTTGGGACAATTGGGTGTGCATAGTCGATTCCGAGTGCTTTGGTTTCAAGTGTTCGAAAGGGGGGGCGATTGAAACCATCCCAAAATTTTGACGATGGTCACCGTGCGGAAGAGGAAGGATGTTATTTGCACCTTGTTTGGCTCTGGCCCGATTAGCGCCGATGGCCGCCTGCTTTTGACCGTCATCTCGATTTTGGTGTTCTTCATTCCTCTAGCGTCTCCGGGCCCCTCTATCTGTGCTCTTCGGACCTCTCTTGCTTCACAAACGAAGTCTATCCCCGCGAAAATCCCTGTGGTTCGCAAAGTTTTCTTTTCGATTTCCAGGTTTCCTTGGCATTTCTTCTGTCGCCCCACCCGACGAGTCGGCGAAGACCTCTGCAAGGCTTCCCCGAAAATCTCAGAAATAACGGAAGCATGCAATTCAAACTAATCTCCACTGAGCTTCAATTTGTCAACGCCGTGAAACATTTTCAAAGGCGGAAATCTTACTCGTCTGGGTTCCAACTTCCATTGGCTACTGCTGTTCTTGCTTTATTACCACGACACCGCAAGACCCTCTCCTATATGCCAGGCTCTCAATCTGAACGCTCTTCCCACTGTCAATGGCTCGAATGTTTGTCTTCTAGATCAGGCTGCCTCCGCTCGGTCTACTCTTCTGGCCATCGCGGTGGGAATACATTTGGATTGATGCCTCAAACTTCGACGCAGCCGAAGACTGCCATGGAAAAGCGAAAATCTGTAATTTATTATACACCCGCCCCCGCTCGAACCAGGTTCATCTCGAATTATTGACCGGGAACCACGTCATCAGGCGTGGTTTCAATTTCCACCCCGGTGTTGCTACTTGCGTTTGAGACTTTTAGGATAGGCCGACGATTTCTGCCTTTGATTGAGGTGATGGTTTTGCTGTCTTTGTGTGCCGAAGTAATTTACCAATGCAGGAGAACAAGAAATCAGTCGGCGCCAGACCCGAGTACTGAGTCCCTGCGCACGACAACGAGGCCAAAAAAAGAATATCTCTCGGGTAAGGCACTTGTCAATCTCAAAGAAAAAAGGCGAGACTCGGCACATCACGCACCTAGCCCGAGTCGAACGGGGGAGACGGCGAATATACGAACAATGGTTCTAGCCAATTGGTTGCAGATGCACACCGTGTGCGACCAGGTGCGGTTCTCTCCTTCCTTGGTTTCTGAATTTTATTGTGTCGGCGAACATAGGCAGGTGTGCATTCGAAACTCAAACCTATCGCGTTTTCGTTCCGCGATTTATCTTGGCTGAATTGGTGCGTCCGATATACTGACAAGATCTTGACCATTTGAAAAGTCTGGAACAAAATCCAACATTTTTCCATATCCACCGCTTGATGCGATTTCCTTCCGTCCCGATCGACATCAAGGTCCTTCAATGTCTTGCAATGTCAAGTAGAGGAAGCAAAGTGTAGTACTCGCCAGCGAATGACTGCGCCTTCCATCAGTAAAACAGCACATTCGTCTTTAGGATCTTTTGTCTTTGAAGCACATCTTAAGCAATCTTTGTCTTTGAGTCGCGTCTTTGAGGGTCTTACGTCTTGAAAACAGGTCTTGTGTCTTTGAAACCACATCTTGGAACATCTTGGTCTTTGTCGAGGCTCTTTGCTCCAACAACGCATTGACTTGAATTTGACATGTTTTTTTTCTCCTTCGATGCAAGAACGTTGACATCCCGAATGTGTGTTGTTTGTGTGTTGTAGTTGCCAAGGTACTCGGCTTAACGGCCATCGAGGTTTGATCGAGGAATCAACGAGGATGCATATGGCACTTTTTGAAGCCTTGTACTAGTGCCGGCTCTATGTCTAATGGTTGATATGGGACTCCGGGAGTCAATTCAGAAAAACTTGCGATGAGGACCATGGCAAGCGGCGTTGAAGGCTGAAATTTTGTGAAGTCCGCCCGATCATGATGCAATTATGGCATCGGCGATGATCACCCGTGCAGGCCCGTGCGCAATCAAACTACACGCCGAATGGAAGATGGGATCATTTCGTTCGTTGCCTTCTCCCTCCACCCTCGTCTCTTCCCGTCGCCCTTGTCTTCCTCGCTGCAAGTTCATCGCGGCATCGCAAGTCCTCACCGAGTCCTCACCAGGCCTCAAGTGCTCAAGATTTCCTGCATTCCGCATCCAAGACCCAGCCGCTCATTGTAATTCAAGTATCAGCCTTGCAAGCTCACGGCAAGATGCGACATTTACCTAACCTTCTCAAGCTTCAAGTCATCATACGCGATGCCATGCCTCAAAGATCTTCTCAAGTCCTCAAGATATCTGACCGTGTCGAAGTCCCAAGATATGTAGCTCCCGCATCAAGTCGCAAGTCTCAAGCGTGCTCAAGACCCTCAATAATCTTTAGTTATCCCAGCTTCCGCACCCTCCGAATATTCCCCCTGAAGTTCAAGGCGAGAGCAGGTCATTCACTGTCAGCTGAGTCTTCGCGTTATCGTATGACGAATGTGTACTTAACGGTGCTCATATAGATATCCTGACAAGTATGTCTCAAGTTGGACCAAGGGTTTTGTGTACTTAGTTAGTAGTTTGTAGCTACAGCAGTATCTATTGTATGCCGGTGCAATAATACCCTTTTTACTCTATTTATCTCGTCTTGAGCGTCGTCTTCGACTGTCCTACTGGATTTGAAGTGTCTTGAAGTGTCTTGAGGAGTAGCTTTGGAGAAACGATGTTTGTCTTGGACGTCTTTGGAAAGACGTCCAAAGACATTTTGTCTTTGGTAAGAGAATCGAGCCTAGTTACTCAAAGACGCGCGTCTTTGAAAAAAATGCGTCTTAGGCGTCTTTGGAGCTTTGTCAAAGACGCCAAAGACGCCTAAGACGAACCTGCTGTTTTACTGATGTCCCGACTTTTCAAGTGCCCTGATTTGATCTTCTGGGACACGGATCCCGACCGACGGAGCACCTTACTTCTGAACTCACCCATCAGATATCTTCCGAATTCTCGCGGTGAAAAAACCACCTTCTAGCGATACCCCGGTAATAAATGTGACAACGCTCACCCGGAGACTCGGCTTGGTTCCGTAAAAATGATGCATTCTCTTCGACGTTTCTCTGGCAATATATACTGCTGCCGCATTCCGACTACTTCCATCCAACTTAGGCTTCTTCCCCAACTGAAAAATCCTTCCACAAACAGACATTCAACGAGCTACGAGCGCTGCCGGTACTATAAACATTTAGTTTCAAAGGCTCCAGTCGAGAAAGCCCAAGATGTCGATGTGAAGACCCCAGTGAGTTTTAATTCAGGAGCCACGCGCGAGATATATGACTTTGAAAATGCTAGGCTTCTGCGCCTTTCTGATAATATCTAGAAAGTTTCAGCAGGCCGCTAACTTGAGCTTGAATCTTGAATTAAATGGGAGCCTCGAAGAAAACAACCAACGAGAAGGGCAACAGAAACCTCGAACGAACTTGAACGAATCTGAGGACGTGCTGCAGTTGGCTACAACATAATTATAGAGTCAAGACAATTTCAACATGGCAAGAACGAGAACAAGCACGAGACCGGTGTCAATAGGCATGTCAACTCGCCCCGATGCGAAAACGCGGGAAGGAATGCCTGGAGGAGGCGTGGATTGACCGTGGAATAGAGTCTTTCTCCCGAGTTATGGATCTCCTTGTCGGTCGCCTGGAAATGGACTCGGAGACCAATACGGAATGTTATTTTCAACCCACGGTCAACCCGATTCCGGGCACACGGCGAAATCTACTTCTCTGTCCGTTGGTTCAAAAAACAAAGTCAAAGTCAAAGCATCGACCCTGCGCTGCGAACAAGGTACGATTTACACGCAACTTATATCGTCGATCCTCGAGCCACTCCATTTACTCTAGCTCGAGACCCGTCCTGGATGCAGTCTGCTTGTACTATCTGCGAGGTGATGGTAATTTACAAGATTTCGAATTCACCGCGCCAATTCGAGCCAGTTTGCGTTGGGAAAAACAGAGGAGTGTCAGGCTACGTAGGAGAAGGAGGAGGAGGAGGAGGATGTATTAACCACGGTGGTCCCTAAAAGTAACATACGGGTACTGTACCAACGGGCACCGGTTTTTCGCCGTGGCGTGGCGTGGCGTGGCGTGCCGCAGTGGCAGTGCTGGCGTGTCCCGATATGGCACCATGAGGCTTTTGTAGTTACTTTTGGGAAGTCCGATGTTATTGCGTAGAATGACTGCCAGAGATGACCTTGACTTCGTGGAATGACCACAATGCTCAAATCAGATTTCATTACACTGCGTTCCGCCCCCAGGTAGACCCCCCCCCCCAGCTACTTGCGTCGACATACCTCTACCTACTTCTACGCGTGTAGACGAAGGGGGTAGACGCAGGTAGATGGAACATGCATCTACTTGCGTCGACATGTCTCTACGTCATGTGGACGCGCCTCGGCTACGTTCGGCTACATGCGGCTACGTTCGGCTACATGCCGTCACGTCCGTCTACGTCCGTCTCGCCTGCAGATCCACCCTACCTCCCAAAATCAACACAAACTCAATTGAAGGGTTCAGTCGAGGTCCACCTGGTATTTACAGCTGTTTGCAAATCTAATGGCACTACCCCTATTTTTAGAAGAAAGAGCATTTTGAACCCTACCGGGTTTTTAGCTCATTATTCCCTCGGTTTTGAACCGATTGACATGATTCTAGGTGGGTCAGATAGCGGGTAAGGCGGGCCTTCCATTCATATCCATTTCCAGCTCTAACTGTCCCAAGCCGGCGACCCTTAAATTCATACCTTTCGATTCAACCACAACTTGTTAATTGATTAACTTCATGGTTTCTCATTCAATTTTCTTAATTCCAGCCATGGTGGAGTCTATGAAGGAGTCAATTGTCCTAGATAGTGCAGATTCTGTGAGATTTGCACCGCACTTGGGTTAGATCCTGTTCAACGGAAAATTCCGAGAGGCGTGGGAACCTCGGTTGCCTTGGCACAAAACCATTATGTCTTGTTCACGAAATCTTAGCTGGGCTTCCCCCTTCGATATGAACCCAGTTTTATGCAAATCGAATGGAAAATGAGTGAGTATTGGGGTTTTCAATGTGGGATCGGCACCACCAAGGCTGATTTTTAGCATGGCTGAAAACTTTGAATTAAAGGGCAAGACCCCTAGCAATTGAAAGCCCACCTTCCCCGCTCTCTGACCCACCCAGAATCATGTCAATCAGTTCAAAAATGAGGGAGTAATGAGCTAAAAACCCGGTAGGGTTCAAAATGCTCTTTCTTCTAAAAATAGGGGTAGTGCCATTACTTATGCAAAGAGCTGTAAGTTGAATATTCAATATGTGAGCGTGCAGGCTCATCGCATTCAGTAGGTTCGCTCCATCTACATGTTCATCTACGTTCGGCTACGTTCGGCTATATTCTATGACGGTGTTTATCGGACTAAAATACGATGTCATTGAATGGCATTGAGTGCAATTCGTTTTTCTCAGTGCAACTCGATGCACATCGATGCCGCTCAATGCAATGCAATGCAAGTCAATACAGTTCCCGATGCAACCCAATGCAATACAATGCAATGCAATGCACTCTACCTTTGGCCGAAGTTTTGATCCGTTGCATTGAACTTCATCGAACTCTGCATTGAATTGCATTGTCCCACTCAATAAAAGCAAACCCGCTAACTGCATCGAGACTGCATTAATTTGCAGTGATGCCAATAACCTATTTCAGCTAGTTTCGGACCAAATCCAACAGGTTCAGGAATGGACTTGTTATATTCCTTTCCCCACCTTCTATATACTACACGCCCCATGCCACAGGGCACATCGGATTGCTTCTGAAAGTCGGCATGGAATAAAGGCACCGGGAACTAGGAACTTAGGAGGTGTCTCCACTTCCGCGAACCACGATAGTTTTGG
This sequence comes from Mycena alexandri, assembly GCA_029233265.1. Classification (NCBI taxonomy): domain Eukaryota; kingdom Fungi; phylum Basidiomycota; class Agaricomycetes; order Agaricales; family Mycenaceae; genus Mycena; species Mycena alexandri. The sequence goes on from JARJCM010000237.1 coordinate 119,658, forward strand.
ATCACACTAGCGTGGCACTTTAGTTTTGATTTTGGGGTATTTGCGATGAACTTATGCACGATGACAACAGCTCGTGGCTCGAAATTTATGACTATAGCTGCAAATGACTTTATACATCCTCTCTAAAGCCATCACCCAACGAATTCCCACGGTTGATTTTGAGAACTTCTCTCAATTCCGTATTGCCAGGGTCACTTGCAGGCAGGCTTCGGGCGGGAATTATTGTTATAGATCTTGTGGTTACTGTTGAGCTTCCCTCCGCTTCGGACTGGCCATTGAAACAGCGAGTTCCGAGTAAACAGACCAACTCTCGTCCACATATGTCGAAATTCAGTGCCAAAATTCCTCGCGATGCAATTCGATGCAAGTCTGTAGGCTTGTAGCAGTATGGGCTGGTGCACCTTAATGCAGATTGATGCAGTTGGCTTGATCTGCATTGCTCTGCATTGATGTGATCTCGATGCAAATGTCCCGCCGAATTCTTTGCATTGAATCGAGTGCATCAAATAAAATCGAATTGCATCGATTCACATCCAGTTGCACCAGAGTGCATGGGGTTGCATTGAGTTACACCGGCCCGACTCGATGCAATTCGATGGCATTGAGTGTGCATCGTATTTTAGTCCGATAAAGGCAGTCATAATATTCGGCTACGGCGGTAGCCGAACGTAGCCGAACGTCGATGAACGGAGACACCCACTGTCTACGCATGTAGCTGTAGGTAGATGTGCATAGCCGTCTACCCCATCATCTACGTGGGTAGACGGAGGGTCCGTCTACCTGGGGGCGGAACGCAGTGTTAGACTTATATTCGTGGTCAGAATTTTAATTCCCACGGTTGAGTACTCACATTTCTGGTGTTCATGTCGCGTTCACGTGTGAATGCCTCCATAAATTACACTAGTATGCGTGCCTTTCATGTTTTAATCACCGTCCGTCTCGATTTTAGCCTAACGTGGTCCCGCCGATGTGTAATCCTTTGAACAGGAACATCTGTCAATTATTCTTTTCGTGGGCTGTTGACAAGGCTGTTGAGTCCACGTGCATAAACACCGAAGGAGGGCTCTCAACATAAATGGTCAAGACATGGAACGTTTGGGGATTAGAGCACTTGAGATGATGATTTATTTCACAGCAAAGATACAAAGATTTTTCCATATCTACTAGGCATCACTGCCTGGTACATCGACTGTAATGCAACCTGGCCCCGATGCCACAATCTTACCAACGGGGACAGCAACCAGTTTCTCCCTTTTGGGTCCTTTAGATCCGCGCGGAACGAAGTGTGCGAGACAAAGCGGTGTTTTGGTGCAGGAGCGTCTTCATGCTCGCTGGCCGGTCTGGACCGAGCTTTGGCCGGCGGCTCCTCCATGCTAGGCAGATTATCGATTGGAGTGGGGGGCCCTTCTATGTCCGGTTCACGGAGGTGCGATGGCGCGCAACACCTCGTGGTAGTTGTAGGAAACCCGAATGATAGCGCCGTGTCCAAGATCTTCAAAGATATCACCAATCAGGTTCAATGGCTCTTCAAGCTGAATGGTCAATAGCAACAGTGAAATCCGAGCCCCGGACAGAACTCGCTGCCACCACTGGCAGCGTCATCGAGCAGGATATTTAGCGGGAGCAGCGCGGAGGATTTCCAAGTCTTCCTCCACCAGTGAGGATTCCAGGCTCTAACGCGGTCCGTTACCAGGCATCGCGAGCTTGGTGAAGAACCTGTTATATGAGTTGACAACGGGATGGTCATTCGGGAAAGAAATCAGGAGTTGGGTCAGTGGTGCAATGGCCGCATCGAAAATGTCGATTGGTGGATGATTTTTTGGCAGCTTGGATTCGTACGCCGGGATGCGAATGTTCCCAATCTAAGTAGCGGTGAATTTACTGCATGAAAATAGAAAAATCTTGCCTACCTGTCTGGGCTCAGCGGCCGTGCTTGCAGTGCCTTGAGGCACGGGAAAATATGTGGTTCTCTTGAGTCAGCCTTGCTCAATCGTCGCAATCTAAGTAAACAAAATTGAACTCATTCTTTGGGTCTCGTGTGTGCGGATGGTGCTTGCAGAATCGCGCAGGGTACCACACCACATCCTCGCTCTGCCAATCATTGTCGGTGAAGGGGTCTGGTAGCATGACAGTCCCGCCTGGCGAAAACCTCAAAGCTCATGTTAATTTTATTCAGTTGGGACGTACAGTGTGGCCGGGCGTGTTCGCATCCTTGGCAGATAAAACTAATTTGTGGATCGCTCCGGTCAGCTTGGGCGTCTTCTGGTTGACAGAAAAATAGGAGCGGCTGCTGTACTGGCAGGAAGTGCGGATGCTGCAGGCGTAGGTGGTGCGGTGAAATACTGAGTCCCCTGGTGGGCCATGCGCCGCAGGAAACCCTGGGAGAGAAGAGGTAAGCAACAAAACGGAGTAGCAAAGGTTCCAAGGCATACAAGGACCATTGTGCTGTCGAGTCGAAGATCTAGTGTCCACCGCGGATGGGAAAAAAGGAAATGAACGGCCATTAAAATTCTGTATCGCGATCGAGATTTCCTAAAACGGCAATACTTGCGCGTGCGCACTAAAATTGCGGAAGTGGGATGGTTCTTGGTCATGTCTTAGGTACCTATATGCTGGGACCGGCCAATCCTGATGGTACATATATTGGGAGAGTGGGCTCGAGTTTAGAAAGTTCGGTAATAAGTACGTCAGCCTTTGTCCGGGGTACCATGTTGAGTACCCGACGACTCGTTGAGCTTGAGAGGTTAAAAAACCTCATGCAGGGCTAGTGGAAGATGAACTACGGTGAATATAGGTCATTATGAACCAGCACGGTGCTGCACGGCACTGCACGGCACAGGTGCACGGTGGCGTGCACTGCCGTGGCGTGGCGTGCACTGCCGTGCTGTGAACCGTGCAAAGGCGTGCACGACCGTGTTGGTTCTGTTGCTTCGTTCCGCTTCGATATTTTCCTTCCGACTTCTTGTGTTTCTTGCAACTCGGGATTTATCGGCAGTTCTTTTACTGAGTGAACTGGCTACCACAGTTCATTTTTAGGGCATATCATCTTTAGCTGGGCATTCAGCCAACAGGTCTAGTGCTCTAACCTCACTCATTCGACTCTAGTAGCAGTGCTGGGCCACTGAAAAACACCCACAAATCTCCGGATACTGATACAGGAGGAGAATCCTTACAAAAACAATGGATGAACAAGCAATGGAAATCAGACACAACATCTTTAACAAGCTGCGCGAGGGTAAGTCTGGGAGGAGATGTCATGCGAGACAGTGGGAGTCCCTCCCAAGCTCCGCACTCTAAGTGTCCCGACAGCCTGCGTGCGGAGTGAATATTATAAAATATTGATATATATTTTGAGGCCACCAATTCATTGAATGGTGGCAGAGAGGTCTTGAGTGCAGCTTGGGAGTCTTTGGAGGAGGTGAGAGCAAGTTTAACAGTGTGTGTCAGTCTCCCGTTGGGACACGCCAACACTGCCACGGCAGTCACGGCACGGCGCGGCGTGACACGGCTTTTTCCCAGGGCCCTGTACCAACGTACATGTCCTGCCCCTAACCTCATCTACGCTCCAGTCATCCACTGTTCGAAACGTTGTAATAGAGATGCACAAAGCATTCGTCGCAGGAACTCAAATAGTAAATGGGAAATAATCAAACCTGATGTTACCTCTCGAAACCCCCCGGAATGAACCGCTCAAAGCTGTCGTAAAGAGTCAAGACGTCTGAACTACCAACTTTGTAGAGGTAGCCGAAACTGATTGAGGTCACTAAGGGGGTCTTGCATATCCTATGTTCACCAACACTTCAACGCCCCGTTTAACGGGATACACGGAACGGGAATCACTACAGAATGTTGCAACCGGGGAATCACTACACCCCGCGGGGAATCTTGCCGCAATTTCTACGGCGTAAAAAACAAAAACCCAAGGAAGTGGAATTTACTTAAGACTGCGATCGTGGCATCATTCCTAACAACGAACCCCAGGTCTGACCCTCTGTGAACGAAAAAGAAGACGATGAGCTCAACCTGATCTGGATACCGATGATCGCTCTGCTTAAGCTCTGTCGGATTGAATGTACCGTGATGATCTTCTGAAGCTCGGGATCCACTCAAAATTCGGGGATGCACCCGACATTTCACCGCTCTCACCAGTACGGAACCACTCCAAATTTCCTGATATCCTATAGTTACAAGATAATTCCCAACTTTCATTTGAGTACAACAGGGCAACCACAGAAAAAGAAAGAATATTGAAACGAGACTCATGAAGGTCGGCCTGCCCAAAATTACTCCTGTGCGGCGGCGAGCAGCTTTGAAAATACAGGCGAACCGAAGCCAGATATTTGGTGTCCGTCAGGCGGAGAAATAATGCGCTACTCAAGGCAAGACTTACTGAGTTACGAAGGGGCACGACGCGGGGAACACAGGGATGAAGTCGGTGACATTGCAGACAGTGAGATCGTCGTGGTTTCCGCGCACGCCACCCTACAGCGCGTGTGAGATATAATACGAGGAACCACTGAGGACTTACATCTCCGGAGGCGGTGAGCACCGATATACCGCGGGCGCCAAGGGCCATGTAGCCGTTGCAGATTTTTCTATTCAAAAGAAGCTGTAAGCCAAACTTGAAGGCTGGGAGGCTGAACACTTACGTTGCCAGACTACTTCCAAACTCTTCCTCGTTGAGTCCGTAAGATGTCGTCATGGCGGAGGGGGGGTTTGGAACACCGTCAAGGAATGTGGTTGTATCCAATAAGGACGAAGCAAAGTCCTGGTCCGTGTCCCCTCCGCCCACTGATAGGAATTCCACGGGGACGCCGGTGGCAATACCCACTGTGTATTGAATATCCAAATCAGCTTCTACGCCCGCATCGTCCGGACCTTGCGGGTCGGTCCCGTTATCGAGACTGATGACCTTGAATGTCGTAGTGGATGGAATATCAGGTCGCAGGAGTTTGAGGAAGGCCTGCGGTACATCCGATCAGCGATTCTATTGGAGCATTCATTCAATCACGAACCGCGAGATCCGCAGTTTGCGCATACTGCTCCACGTAGGCGGTAACAAGAAGGGCATTGCTTTTCTGGGTCGCGGGGGCGGTAGGGATGCCGTAGAGGTCTTGCAAGCACGCTGCAGTTGAGTTCATTTCAATGCAACTCAATGTACTTCCCAGGCCTTCGTTTGACTCCACGTACGACTATGGCTCATCCAATTTTCATCTCTTGCTGGTGAATTCCGCGGCGCGAGAGAACCTTGCCCACCAATCCCGATTCCCGCTTTGCAACATGTGCAGAACGGCAGGGAGGCGCACCGTGCGTGATGCCTAAGCATCCTACTTGTTTTTTCTGCCCACATCCGGCGGAATAAGCCGACTCGCTTCTTTATTTAAACCTCCTCCCTGAATCAATTTCGCGTCACGACCGCACGGCACAACTTATTCTAGGCGCCGATTCCACTTTCGACGCTAAACGCGGCGCGAAATGTTGAGACTGCTTTTGAAGGTCCTGACTTCGTCTTGATTCGCCGCGTGTTGGGGCGAACTTCTGATCAGGTTTTTACCCAAGTTTATCTATCTCACCGTTCAACAGAGGCACCAAGGGTCCAAATCTTGCGCCCAAATATTAATTTACTGAAACCATGAGCGCGGAATAGCTCGATCGACTCGAGAATCTGCTATGCCAGCATAAGTGGAGGGCATCTGGACTGGAATAAATTGCAGCTTACTTTGTTTGTTGCACGCGCGAGGACAAGAGGAGCTTCCTTCCTTCGAAACGAGTTCAAGGCCAAGTCAACTTTAACGTTGGGTATGAGTATGTAGCTTACTTGCTGAATTTAAGTTCAAACGGTTTCACAATAAATCTAATCGGTCTGAGCTTGACGACCAGTAGCTCGGCTGTGGTAGTCTGAGATGCCGTGCATCTCAGACTAGGGATTTTCCCTGTCCCTGCGTCCGAACTCAGTTCAGTGTGTTTTAGCCGAAAAGCGACTCCCCGATGGGAGCCCAGAATGAATTGACGCGAGTGGGTATGTAATGTAGCCGAGGAGATAGGAAAGAAGTCGGGAGTGCGGAGAGGGAGGAGCGGAAAATGGGCAAAAACAGGCCAGAGATATGAGTAGGGTTAGAGGAATTACTAAAAGTAAAGGGCGGGTGCGAGAAAATATCGAAAGGCTAGTGACGCGTGAAGCAACGGGTAGAGGAGCTGCGGGTCGACTCTAGGTTCACGATCAGCGACGGTGGAGCAACTAACCAGACAATGTCCCAACAGCACTTCAACCAACCTGGATTTCCCCGCTCATGCGTATCACACATACAGATCTGTCTTTTTTCGGTCTTTTGTTGGAGGTAGATCTAAACGCAGATAAATAAATATTATAAATTGTTATTACTGACAACTCGTCGTCAGTAAGATTCAGATTCAGCGGGCGCGTACAGGGCACATACGTGGAACGGCGCCGAATTTGAATTTGGGTGGGGCGGGTCTGGAATCCGGACAGGCCGCGGCGCCTTGAACGGCGTGCGTCGGCGCCGATGCAGTCCAGGCGAGAAATTGGAACTGACTCGCCCTGCGAACATAGTAAAGTGCGGTGCGCACAACAGTCTGCATGCAGCGCGTGCGGGGACGAGCCGCCGATTTTCACCCAGTATGCGCAGTTCGCGTATATGGACCCGCTCGCGAGCGCCTGCAGGCCGTAGACTGCATGCATGCCCAGATATCGCCGACTCGACTCGCGGTGCGCACTGCAGCCTGCATGGCAGTCCATTGAACTCGGCGGGAGTGCGTGCGGAAATGCGCAGTCTGCACATGCACATGCGCATGCGTACGCGCGCAGGGCTGAATATCGACCCGCTCGCGAGTGCCTGCATGCGCAGACAGAAGGATCTGACTCGCCCGCTGCAGATGGAGGCGTCGACGCTACGACGATGCTGTTTGCGCGCGGACTGGGATCGGGACGAGTAACAGGTAAGGTGACGTAGAGGGGAAGCGAAGCGGCGGAGGAGCAAGGGAAAGGGAAAGCAGGGGAGGGGTTGGGTGTAGAGGATGGAATGGACAGGCATTGGACGCACCGGAAAGCAGGACAGCAGTGTACGAACGTCGTCAGTAAGCGCGGCAGGCGGGATTGGTCAAGGTACGTACCTCGTGCTGGCGCTGCTTTCCCGCAAGACTGACTGCAATTTATCTTGGGGCTGGTGTGAACAACTATCAGGGCATGCGGTGCAGAGAAGGCCGGTCGGCGTATGCGCGTTGACACGTTCCATGTCGATATAGGATGCGGAGGGGGTCATGGTACACAGCGGGGCGATGAGGCCTGGGTGCTTGGGAGGGAGACGAAGGCGGACGCGGCAGATGTGAATTGAGGGCGCGGCGATGGGATCCGATGTAGCCGATGGTGAAGAGGGCGAGGGTTAGAGGAAGGGAGGTGATGCAGTGACGGGCGAGAGGAAATGCTCGGCCCGGAAACGCAAGGCGTGATGGTGACACTGTGACTCCATCTTTTGGCTCTCACATCCACCACCGAATTTTTCGATTTTCTTGTCTCTTGCGCTATCTCTGGCCTGATGGACGAAATTCTGTGAATCTCAGTGCCATCTCACTTCGCTATCCTGTGCTTTGACCTGAAAGACACCGTGAAAATACAATGTGGACCTTGAAATTCTTGAAAACACTGTCTACATCCTCTATGGACCAACAAACGCTCCAAAGCATCCAGAACTTGGCTTTTCCTGCGCGCAGGTGCGGTTTGAGAGGACCTCCCATCACGGCTCTATTAGCGGAACGTCGTCTCGAAGTTTCAGTTCATTCTGATTAGATTAAGCTGCAAGGGCGCTCTTCCTTTCCCAGAGGCAGACTGAGCCGCCCGTTCCTCGTTCGGCTCTACCGCCCGCGCCATATGGGATAGCCTGCAGACGACTCTCGATCTGGCTGGATAAGCTGTACAGCAAGTGAATGGTGAGTTATTTTACTTTCTCTCTAGCTGGATGTAACTAACTGTGCCTGACATACGAACCAGGCCAGTACGTCGTGAGGTTTGTATTGGTCTCATGACGTTGCTGAAATTCCGTTCGACAAGACTGTATCATTCCTGTTGTGAACAAGGAGCGGCGACTCGAAGAGATGGTCGGGAACAACATCGCTCTCAACTTCTCGACACTCGCGCTTGCATTCCGCATCAAAGCTCCGATACCTCATTCAACGCAACCACTGGTATGTATGTCCTCGAGTCGAATTAACCCATGTGATGCATATGCTTAAAGAAGCTGGACGTGGTGCGGGATCTCAAAGTCAAGGCCTAAGGGTCGCGGCTGCCGGCAGCTGTCTTTTCGCGTATGAAGGATGTCACGGTCGAGCTGGAGACAGGTGTTTGCCGTCATTGTTCAAACAGACGCCGGAGGGATTTGAGGCGCTATTGGTGGACTAGACACCGGGTGGAGAGTCAGTGGAGGACGAAGCATTCCGTTCTTTCTTTTACTTATCATCGCATTGAGTCGTTTAGCCTTAAATCGTCCCAATATGACGACACGCTGCGCAGGAGGTCCCAAATCCGTGCAGAATGATGATCAACCCTCGCAAAGCGGATACAACATTAAGGTCGCGGCGAGTAGGGCCCCACCTAGCGAGTCTTCTCGCGCAAGGTCATCAAAACGGGGCCAGCTAGGCGCTAGGGGCTACTTTGAGGTAAGAAATGTATTTGTATGATTTGAACGTGTATTATTTGTAAGAAAGACATTTGTGTTCATGACGCTTTCAGTCGACCTGGAACTCGGGAGAAGTCTGTGGATGGTCTTATCGACGTGACTCCTTTCGGCACATACCGTCGACTTCATAGACCAGTGCCCGATCTGTCTATGAAAACAAGTTTGTCTCTATAGACATTTTTCCACTTCATAGAGAGCCCGGTTACCGGTCTATCGACTGGATGCATTCCCAGCTTTCATTTTAATCGACCGTGGGAAAGTTTTCGAGAGAAGAAGCGAGAGGTGCAAGGCCCCACCGCCTTGGTGTTATTGTCTTCCACCCAGCATGTCCTCGCGTCTCGTTTGCCAGGATAAGGAAATCGAGAAATTGGCAGATGGATGTTATCAGGGAGACAGAAATCCGAAATCGCCTCAGCATAACACGGGTCAGAAGTTCATAGACATTACACGTCCAAAACATGGAGAGTCTGCACGCCGGCAGCAAGTCCAATCATGCCTACAGAGGCAATGATTATCTGGACATACCCGCTGAAGATGTCGAGGAACTGCTGGCCCGATGGCAGAACACTTGTCGCGCGCGGTCGCGAGTATTTGCGGTTCATCCGGGAAAGCAGACCTGCACACAAAACAGCTCGGAACTCGCGGACACACCTTCCATGGCCAGTAATTTAAAGGAGCCAATCCTGCCAAGCGAGATCGTAAAGGCACCCTCCTTCGCAGTAAGGCAAAATTCATTCGATTATAAATTTCGAAGCCCACGCGGCAAGTCCACTGCATACACACCTGGTATTCAGGACTTTCCTATTGCATGCCCCTCCAAACACCTCCCTTGGCTCCCAGAGGCCCTCCCAAGGTCGTCCGAAGTGGACTTTACCGCTCTTTCGCTGAGCAGTCTGAGTCGGCGACTGACGACCGCACAAATTCCAGTGGTCCGCGACGGAGTCGTTTCAAAGAGCATGAGCCCCCAGTCAGCAGTCCAGAGAGGTCCTTGAAGCCTTCAAAATTTAGTGAGCTGTAATACGGTTTGCAGAGTCCAGGGTAAGCTGAAAGCCGTCTGCTGATGCCATCACAAATGTGCGTTATTGACATCTATTTATCGTGTCCATCTCTTTTGTTATATAGATTGAACCACAAAATACCTAAGTGGGTTTGGTGCATCAGCACGGCAACAGGAGCCGAGAACCCGAAATCGCGGAGCTCAAAAAGCTTCGGACCGACAGGCGTAATTTTATAACGGGAGTGACTGATGCATGCACCCTGTCCCGAAAAGAGTGGAATTAAGTACAGCTCCTAAATTAGATTGAGTCACAGTGGCAGATCCCACGTCGCTGCCTCGTGTTGACTTTACACCTTGCTCTCGACGATGACTCCACCCCCAGTGTCCGGGGCCGGCAATCCCATTCCTCTATCCCAGAAGCTCCCCCTAGAAGCCCTGAACAATCTTTACAAGGAGTACCCAGACCTCGATCCCGCCAAATATAATGCAGAATTCAGCGCATGCAAAAGCGCGGACGACATCATGACCATCCTGCAGCAGCGGATGACCAGTTTGAAGGCCCACAGATCGAATCGCTGGGACAAGGTCCGGAAGAATTTGGAGCCTATTGTGCAGATTGCACTGCGAGTATCCAGTGTTGTGGGTGAATCTGCGGACGCCATCGTAAGTCATGATCACTACAATGCCCATCTTCTCCTGCTATAACTGCTCTTAGGGTGTTCCTGGGGGGAAGGGAGTGTTTGTGGCTCTCAGCTTCCTTCTATCGGTAAGCCGACGGTAGTGCACATCGAGTTAATCACACGTGGAACAGGCGACACAGGAACAAAGTGCAAAATATGATACGTTGGAAACTCTACTGGAGCGCCTCAATAGTTTCCTGCAGTATTTCAATGTCATCTATCACCAAGAGTTGTCCCACGACCGTCCTGCGCTCAACCAAATCGCCACCACCATACTAACCCACTTATTTTATGTGCTAGCCCTGTCCACCAAATTCTGTGAAAAATCTAGATCGCGTTGGTTTTCCCCCCAACATTGGTTCAATCGCATTGATTACCAGATCCAGGACACTATCTTCGCACCGTCATTGGGTTTCCCGATGGATTGAAAGAAGCTTTGGAAAATCTGGATGAATTTCGTGACGAAATGCACCGGATGGTTGGTGCATATAACCTTCGCGCCACAGAACAGCTCCAGCACCCTGTTGAACAAAGTGAGCAGTCAGCTTCGATAACAATTTCAATAACTGAATCACGAACCACAGTTAAGAATACTGTTGACAATACTCAGCAAAAAATCCACGATATGCACATCATGCAAGGTATCCAACTCCGAATTCCATGCGCTGAGAAACTAACTCTGGTTTTAGTGGACGAAACCATCAAGAAATGGCTCTTTGGTGGTCTCACAATTGACCCAGCTGCAATTGAACGAAATAATGCGCTTCAGAAACACCGAGATGATACCTCTGTCTGGATTCTCCAGAATAGGGCTTTTGAAAAATGGAGGAATGGTGCCAAAGGATCTGTCCTCTGGCTGCACGGCCCATGTAAGTGAAATTTTCTCTATAGAGCAACAACCTCTTATCAATGTGGCAGCCGGAAGCGGCAAGACAATTCTCAGGTATTGTATGGTGTCACATAGATCTCGCTATTTCTGACACGTCCCCCAGTGCACGTCTGGTTGACAAACTTTTAAGTGACATCCCAGATCTGGCATACTTCTTCTTCGTTGTCAAGAATAAGGAGACTATGGATGCCATGCTGGCATCTACTCTGTTACAGCTTGCAACTGATGGAGCAAGGCACAAAATTCTCCTGGATACATATGAAGGAAACAAACATAAAGGACCACCCTCCCTTCAGTCCTTGCTCAACTGCTTTGAAAGGATGCTGGAGGTTCCTCGTGATCTTGTGCTTGTCCTTGATGCCCTCGATGAGCACCGTAAACCTCGTGATCAGCTGCTTGACTTCTTGCAGAACCTCTCACAGAAGGACAATGTCCGCCTCTTGGTTGCTAGCCGCAATGAGCATGATATCTGCACTGTCATGCAAACAATTCCTGCTGCGGAGATCAATTTAAACGAAGAGTCGAAGCAAAAGGAAGAGCTCTGCGACTACATCACCAAGGTGCTAGAGTCCGAAAAACCTTTTCAAACCTGGAAGATTGACTATCCTGGTACTGTGCAAAACCCCGGCCCCGTTGACCTCATCAAGGAGAGGCTCCTTAAAGAAAGCATGCAAGTGATTATAATTTCTTTCCCAGTTGTCTTTTAATGAGATTCCCAGGTTTCGACTTGTTGTCCTGCAATTGGACAAACTTCGCGATATCACACCTATTGACGTTGAAACCACTCTGAAAACCCTTCCTAGCTCACTGGTGGCAATGTATGACTCTGGTATGCAATCACTCGGGGTGTCGCCAAACCCTGAGGAAAGAACACCCCCAGCCCAACGAGTTCTGCAAGTGTTTGAAATCATTTTTACTGCCTCACAACCTCTCTCCGCTGCAGAGGTTGCGGAGGTGTTTACTCTCAGACCCCATGCGGATAGTGGTGTGGTGATCGATCCGGCGTACCGCTCAGTCGATCCCGCAGGCCAGGTCATGCAAGTGTGTGGAAGCCAGTTTATCAAAATTGGGGAGGATCAAACTGTGCAGTTTGCACATGCATCTGTCCTGGAGTACCTCTCTGATCTTAGACCTGGTCAAGCTTTTCCGTACCTAAGTCCCATCAGGGCCGAATTAACGGTGGCCAAGCTGTGTTTGGCTACCATTCACTCTCGAATGCAACACCAAAGTGGACCCTTGGATCACTATGCAGAATCTGATGGACTACAGCACACAGAGCGTGCTCTGTCGCATAAATCTTACAATCCTCTGCAGGAAATGGGAGGATTGTTGGATTCTGTCTTGCTAGGGTGTGTGGAGGAAATCCCAGTACACATACCTTTCATATGGGACATCACTGACATAAGTCCATGGACTCCACTGCACTGTGCGTCATATTTGGGCCTATCTGACCATGTCTTACAAATTGTTGACGAGGGCACATCTCCCAACCAACTCGATGTAAGTGGCATGACTGCACTCCACGTGGCATCCTCACAGGGTTACCTCAATGTTGTGCAGCTGCTCATTGGGCACAGTTCGGGTGTCAATGAGTGCAACGAGAATGGCGAAACTGCACTCCACCTGGCATTGTCAGAGGGCCATCTTGATGTTGTCCAGCTGCTCATTGACCACGGAGCATCCATTGACCAGGTCAACATGGATGGCGATACCGCACTCCATGTTGCATCATCACTGGGTTACCTTGGCCTTGTGGGGCTACTCATTGAGCGCAGTGTTTCTGTCAACCGACCCAACAATGATGGAGAGCCTGCACTGCACTTGGCATCGTGGAATGGCCACCTTGAGGTTGCACAGCTGCTCATTATGCACAGTGCATTCCTCGACCAGGTCAATAAGAGTGGCAAGACCGCACTCCACCTCGCGTTGTCAAAGGGCCACCTCAATGTTGCACAGCTGCTCATTAAGCAGGGTGCAACTGTGGACAAGGCTACCCCCTATTATGGGATGACTGCACTCCACATGGCATCAAGAGGGGGATATCTTGATGTTGTGCAGCTGCTCATTGAGCACAGTGCTTCTGTCAACCAGGGAGATAAGGATGGTAAGACTGCACTCCACATGGCATCCCTCAAGGATCACCTCAATGTTGTGCAGCTGCTTATTGAGCATGGGGCTTCAGTCAACCAGGCTAACAAGTATGGCTTGACCGCACTCCACTTGACATCATCAGCATCAGGTGGCCACCTCGATGTTGTGCAGCTGCTCATTGAGCATGGTGCACCTGTTAACCAGACTGATGAGGATGGTGCCACTGCACTCCACTGTGCATCGTCGAAGGGCCACCTTGAGCTGGTGCGACTGCTCATTGAGTACGGTGCTTCTGTCGACCACGTCAACCAGTATGGCAGAACCGCACTCCACATTGCATCATTAGAGGGCCACCTCGATGTTGTGCAGCTACTCATTGATTGTGGTGCTTCCGTCGACCAGGCCAACAAGATTGGTGGCACTGCACTCCATTGGGCATCATTTTATGGCCACCTCAATGTTGTGCAGCTGCTCATCAAGCACAGTGAATCCGTTGATCAGGTCAACAACAATGGTGAGACAGCACTCCACTTGGCATCGTTGAGGGGGCACCTTGATGTTGTGCAGTTGCTCATTGACCACGGTGCACCTGTTAATGAGGTCAACAAGGAGGGCAAGACAGCATTCCACTTGGCATCATCAGAGGGCCACATCAATGTGGTGCAGCTTCTCATTGATTGTGGTGCATCTGTAGAGCAGGCCCAGGTATAAGCCACCGTTATTATATATATCATTGATTTCAATTTCTCAAATTCCTATAGTGAGTTTTGTAAATATGTCTAGTCAGTACATACATAAATCTACTCCAAACTTCCACCTTCCGCCTCACACACCTGTGGACTGCATACTCAAGGTATGCTTTGCAGTGTCTACTCGGGATGTGAAAAGTATACCCCAAAATATTCCCTGCCCGAGTTGAGGCCCCGCCAGAAAATAAATTTTTGTTCTTTTCTTTTGGACATTCGGTTCCACTTTCATTTTCATCTTGGGGTGGACTACGAGACAGTTTTTTTTGACTCGTATACTACGTTGGTGAGACTAAGCACTCAGAATTCGAGATGGCTCTGATGTTTTTTGCCAGTGTTTTTAATTCAGACTCACCTACTTACGAGTCACCTGCGACATTGCCTACTGTTACGAGCTACGGAAGACAGGGCGGTGCGGTTTTCTGTGAGTGCAACATCCCGTTCGACTCGAGGATTTGCCAACCTTTGACCGTTTTTTCTTCGCCTGTGCATATCTGTTGCCTTTACATACCTACTGTAACCCCACAAGCTCGTATCTTTTATCCGAAATCCACTCCCTCGATTCAGAGGGCAATAAATTTCCCCATTATAACCAGACTAGTTGAATTGAACTGTTAAGTCAATTGCGCGGGTACCAATCTCACCCTCGTATGAGCAGAGGAACGCAGCACTGCAGTACATCTTACTTCCCTATGCCTGTTGCATTCGCTCTCTCACATTGAAAAACCCTCCCTGGGTTCACGTAAAACCAGATTTAGACGCGCCGGTTACAGTGAGCTCATCTTCCTAGGTATTTATGTGAATTCCACTGTCAACCGAATTTACAGATCCATCTCCCTTTGAAACGAGCTTCATAGAAAGGACGGGGAAGCCTATGGTGCGCCTGGGGTTCAATGTTCGTCTTATAAACTGGCTGAGTTGTACAGAATTTCTCTCTTTATAAGATTGAGCATGTCTGAAGCTTTTTAAACTCCGCTTGTGGAAACATCAGCCCAGCTCCCTGAAATATATCAGCAAAAGACTGAGAAGTTTTAGATTCCCACCGTAAGCGCCGAAGGCGCTCAAATTTACTCATCCCGGTGATAAGCCAGTGATTGGGCCACGCGCGGAATTTGCCAATTTTGCTCATTCTGTGCCACTAGCTGTATTGTAATCGGCTATATAAATCACTCAACAGGGGGCTAGTGTCAGTCCGGGCAGCTAGCTAGGAGACAGCAGCGTATATACTATAAGCTTTAAGGTGGGAACTCACTGGAAGGTCAATGCTGGCCGGAAAGTCAAAATCATACTTAAAGCTTTAAGTCAAACCTTCTCTTTTAACAAGCCCTCAGGGTTCGTAGGAGTTGGGCGTTCACTCTAATCAAGGACAGGAGGAAATACTATCCATCCGTGACCAGGGTTGAGGAATGGGAGCTTTGCAGGGGCAACCTATGTTGACTAGAACATTTGTCTATGGTAGAGTTGGCATTTCCTGTCAATCAAGCCGAAGATCCGAGGACCGGAAAGGTCCGACGGCATAGCCAGGAACGGCACCTCAAAGGGAGCAGTAGCGGCAGCAAGGTCTTGCCGCCAGCACTGCCGGGATCGATGAATGTTTGTGCAACAAACATGGCGTCCAAACATGTCTTCTGTTTGGGCCAATTTTTGCCGGGGTCTCAAATGTGGGACAAAAACTAGACATTCTCGCTCGGGTTTTGCTCATCAAACCAGCTGGATGTTTGTAAGTTTTTTTTTAAAAAAAAATCTGAACTGTTTCCTCTGTTGTTGGCAGCAAAAACATCAACGGTTTTTATAGCCCAAACATTCTAAGCAGAAATGGGTCATGTCTGGGTGGAAAACAGAGTTCATGTTCATTGTTCGAAAAGTAAACAAACCGGGGCAATGTTCGAAGAGAGTTTGGGACGCAAAAACACGCCATGTTTCGGGTCCGAAAGACGACCAAACAGGGGCGGTGTTCGAGAAAGAAACACAGGTATTTTTGTTTCAAAAAAGTAAAACAAACATGGAACAAACATCATTTATTTTTGTTTCTTTTTTTGTCTTCCAAACATGGATCGCGCACTGAGCGGCCCGCTCAGCGCCCGCCCAGCGCCCGCTCGTCGCGTCGCCCCGCGCCCGCTCATCGTTCGCTCAGCGCACGCCCCGCGTCGCTGGGCCCGACTCGCCGAGAAACCGCCGCAGCGCGGGACCACAGTATCCAGCTCTCACCGATGTCGTGGGCCCGTGCGCGTGGTGGCGGTGATGGCGCGTCCCTTTGTTGATGGCGGGTCCTCTGGCGGGTGTGAGTTGGCTCATGTTTGGATATATTAACACCACATACGTACCCTCGCTTGCACCTTGCCTCGCTCCCTCCAGCTCCTTCCCCGCCCAGGTTGCCTAGCTTTCTAGGTTTAAAAACATCCACTGGGCCTCCAATCGCCGCGTTGCGTCGCGCCTTGTCGCTCTGGGCGTCAAAAAACAGGCTGGCAGGTCTCTTTCGAGAGATGAACTTACAGTGGATTGTGGTGTAGTGTTAGTATAATTCTAGAGGCCAAATGTACTATCGCTACAACTCAGCATGTTCCGAAAGGGACCGCGCTGATCAATTTATCCTGAGTTTTATCATAATCCAGTCAGCCTGATTGACAACAACCCGAGGTACGAGGAAGTGGTTGTTGTAGCGTCTGTCTAGGAGAGACTAACTGAGCAGATTACTTGCAGTTGGGTGGGAAACACTGATCCTGAGTGTCATGTCTGTTAAAATGAATATTGCCTCCTATGGTACCTCCCCGGTTGAATTGACCTCCCAGAGATCAACAGATAATGGGAAATTGATCATGACGATGTTTGGATAAGACTCAGGATAATTTATTAGCTTGGCGCGGTCCCATTTCGGAACATACCAAGTTGTAGCGTACAGTACACCGGCCCCGTATAATATACTGCGCTACGCCACTACCCAAACACCCTCGACGAGCTGACCTCTCTCGGCGAGGCTGTAGATCTCAGGTGCCTGAATAGCAGCCCAGAGTCACCAACCTTGATAGCTACATCCCATCCGGCCAGATCATAGGCTCTGCGGCGAAGATAGCGAATACTTTGTGAGTATATTTCGCAACTTGACATATTGTCTCCCTCCGGAAAATTAGTGCCCGCAGAATATTTGTTGCATTCCACGGCCCCACGGATAAAACCCTGGGTTCCAACGTCTGAATTATCCCAAAGAAAGCCTCACGGCACTCGACCAAACCTGTACCCTTTCTGCAAAAGAACAAGGCATGCTCCACTGTTTCGACCTCGTTGCAACCAAATCGACAACGGCGTCGATGTCGCGGCACATCAGCTCGATGATAGCGCTGCTTATATCGCATTCGTTCAATGGCCAGAGGGTGCACGCCCATCAAACCGGATCAAACTGGCTTGCTTCCTGCCACTACCTGGCTTTCTTCACACACAATCAAAGCTCATTACGATCGCGAGACATCTCACCCATTTAAACACCAAGCCAGTCAACTTCAAGCTCGGTTCTCTACCCGTCCGGCTCCAGGCTAAATCGTCTCTTCTGCCTTTCCTTGCAACTTCCGCCAGCTCTTCAACTTTCAGGTTAAGTTGTCACCGTTGGTTTTCTCAAGGCCCACCTTCTAGCAAACATACTTAACGAGGAAGCCCATGGCTACCCTGGGACGCGTCGCTACTTCCGTTTACCCATTCTTCCTCATCCTCCAGATGTATGTAAGTGTGAGCAGTTCGTGTGTTTACCCTGTCCTGCTTATATTCCTACATCGATTGACATTCTGTTTCTTCAGACTCCCTCCCCCCTTTCATCAACCTCTGACACTGGTGGGTGCTTCATTGCGGTCGGATTTACTGATAGCTCACAGTCCGGATATCTGACTTTTGTGCGGTCACTGCTGACTTGCCTCACCACCACGCCGCGGGTCAATCAAGAGGCCGACCCACCCGACGCTCACCTCCGCTCCGTCAAACCCCCCCCAACGAAGAGGAACAGTCACACGCCCCGCTTTCGCCTATGGCTATGACCCGGTATTTATTTTGTTGAATGTCCGACTCATAGTGCTCGCGGCCGGCGCGCATCCCAGCGCAGATGTAACGCAAATATGAGTGAGTTTACCTTTTTCTTACGTTCAGTCTCGTTTCATGTCTATCCAGGCGTCGCTGTGTTCTCAGGGTCCTGCTTTTATGTTTTCTGCTCTCTTATTCGATTGATGAGCTCGAGTAATTATGGTATCTTCCCCAGATAACGCTCCACCACGATATTGAGCCTCGCTGAGCTTACCTTGTTCTCCCTTTTTTTTTTTGGCGCACCAAGCTCATATGTTTAGGTCGATTCAATGACTCGCCCCTAGTTGTTGATTTCATTCTGCGTTAATTGACTGGTGTCCAGAGTCGCAAACCCCTCAAGTATAATTTCAAAGCTATAGTCATACATGCACCACGTCCCGTCGGCCGTGTCACATTTCACGACGTAATTCTTCCCTCTCTTTCTTTTCATGCGTGCTGATCCAACGTTCTCGTCGCCAGGCTACTTGAACCGACTCTTTGCTCTTTCATCCTGCCGTGAGCTTCCACTATCTTCCCTGCTTGCTGAGGGTTTTTCAGAGGCATGAAAGGTCGATTTGATAGTCAATTCGTGCGTCCCTGCTCTCGCTATTATTTATGTTCTTAACTGATGTTTTACCGACCTCCTCCTCCCCTTCCGCTTCCACCCACCTAGATTCAACGGGGATTGACTTGCGCGCGCGTATTTCGTTTTCATTCCCGGGCAGACGGGGGATGCAGACTTCGCCGTGAGTTGTGTGTTCTCCTGCAAGCCAATGTCTTGATAATACTTTTTCAGTGGACTTGTGTTTACTCCGCCAGATTTGAGGGTTGTATTCTTGTCTTTTTTCTGCTCAAATTTCACTGGTTCCTCTCTCCGCAGGTGAGCTTGATTAATGTCCCGCCGCTTCACTTACTGGCCTCGGGCTTCCTCAAACTCCAAGGCTTGTCGCTCTTTCCTTCCTCAAATTTGCGCTGACGTTGTCCTTATTTTCGGGACAGCTCTTTCTGCAGCCCCATTCCTCGTGTAGACTGTGTTACCGAGGAGACCAACGGCCGGTAAATTCCATCGTTGTTGTTGGAGAGACGACGATGAAGAACTTAGGGTGTTCCGGGAATTGATCTTGCCCATTGTACGTGCAGTCATTTTTTCACGTTGACTTACTCTGATCTCGCGCGTTCTTCCCAGATGAAAAGTTCTCTCGACTTCTTGTTCAAAGAAGTCTACTCCATACGGACTTGGGTGATGTTATGGACTTTCCCTCCGCCACACGCCTTGGCTGATTTGGAGGCCCCTACAGCTGATGTAGTTTTCCTCCAACGCTATGCGGTGAGTTGCTCCTGTCCCTCCACACATCCTTCGCCTGCTAAATCTGTTTATGCCGTCACGCCGTGCTTACTCAAATTTCCGTGATTTTTGGGGCAGTAAACCATGGACGTCTACGGCGTAATTGAATGCTGTAAGTCTAGACTCCCAGGTATAATTTTGAGTGCCATACAAGACATGCAATGACCCATCACCCATGTCCATTTTCGCGACTATTTCTTGTTTTTCTCATTTCGAGTCTCTGATCTTCCATCTTGTATGAGCCTCTACTCTCTTCCCTCCCCCTTGATCCGACTTCCCCTGGATTTTTGGGCCTGATGATAATTGCACCCCCATTTTCCAGCTTGGCGCCTTACGATCCGGAATTCTCCAATAACAGAGATGCCTGCGCAAAACTGGGTTCTACTTTTTTTCTATGTTCGGCGGCATTCTGATTCTTCCTTCCACCGCAACGTTACCACTTATGCCGGAGCTTATGCCAGTCACCGCCCGTCGGAAATAAACCACATTTCCCCCGCTCCTCGATTTTTCTTACCCTGACAAGTGAGTTTTTCTTCATCGTTCAGTTCATAAGTTATTATTCCCTGTTGGGTATATGCAATGGTTGGTTCCACCTCCCTTCTAATTCGGTTCGTCCATCATGTTCTCCTCAGCACACCCTATTTATTTTCTGGCAGATGAACATGTTCAAAGTAAGCACTTGAGTAGCACCATAGATAAGTTTTTCTCTCCTGCGGCCGCCTCATACTGATGTTCGTCACATTCCTTTCTCTGTTTTTCAAAGGCGATGAAGTGTCGGGTATCTTAATCGACTCGCCCCCTCTCCGTGTTCTACGTCGCGGTGCATTTTTTGTTTCATACGCACCTGCTGACTTACCCCGTATTAGAACCCGGAGTGGCTTGAAAATCGAGTTCACTCAAGGTCCGTTTTCTCTTATGAACAGCATCCTGATCAGACTTCTTGGTTCTAAGCAACGGGATGGAGTTCACTCGATGTTGGGATCGATTTCGGGTGTAGTATAATATTGGTTGTACTTATCTAGTAAATATGAATGGGATTTCTATTGCCCAAGCTGGAGTACAAAACTTCCAATCAACCTGAGTGAATTGGCCATTCAAATTGAGTCTGTGAAAGCACGGTTATACACTCGGGATACCTAGCAAAATCTGCCAAATCACAATCGGCCTGAGTGTCTAGGTATACTCAAGTTGACTGGATAAGACTCAGGATAATTTATTAGCCCGCTATGGTCCCATTTCGGAACAGTCCGGGGTGTAACATGCATGGCACAGCCTGATGCAATGAGACCAATGATCAATCATCCTGATTGTATCAGTACACTTTTAGGCTGATTGAAACCCCTCTCCACAGGCCTAGGTAGGTAGTTACCGGCGCGGTCCCGTTGAGAAACAGTGTCTCGTGGCCACGCAGCCGCTTTCAATTTCAAGTTTTCATTTATAGCAAGTTCGGCGACGTTGCCGCGACCACGATCTTCGATATCTTTGCCTTCTCCAATTCTCCGATGCCGTCCTGAGGCAACTTTTCACTGACGACATGCGTGACCGAGGCCGCGGCCGCGGGCTCAGAAAATGAAACATTATATTGTACATACAACTTGGACGGTCCTTTCCGCGACATCCACGTCTAAAATGAAGATCATCGCGGGTCTACGTCATCCACTCACGATGTTGCGAAGCTAGGGCGAAACTCGACCAAAGGCGGTGGTCTCGAGCTTGGTAACCCAGTCCCTAGTGACGCCCGCAATCGCGCACTACGACGGGGCACCAATTCGGGACCCATTACCGTGGACTTGTGTTTCCTAGCACGTTTCTGGGGCTTCAAAGAAGTATGAGAGTGGATGGAGGAGGATGGAGTACTAGTCGTTTTGGACACAGGCAAGAGCGTCATCTCGACAATCGGCGAAGTGACATGAAGTGACATGGGTCCAAACATCGCAGGACTATTTTGCGCCTCGGTCGATGATTCGATGTCCAGTTCCATGGAGGCACTGCCGAGGGTGTAGATGGACGTGGACGTTACAGGCGCGTCTACGTCTTTTGCGCCACGCTCGAGCGCCCTTCCCGCCCGCGGAAAGGACGCCCCGGTGGTTTCGACTACGTGCATATGCGCCAGAGGGCGGCCATTATGCCCCGGTGGCTCTGAACATGAGGATCCAGGCAAGTCATGCACAGGGCCCTCAGGCGCAAGGGCCTCGACGGGAACGCTGATTAACGCAGGGGCGGAGCTGTTGACTGAGTCCCCCCCGCCCACGGCAGCTGCTTCGAGGACGGCGAGTCTGCGGAAGATCTCGTGGTTTTGCGAGAACTGCAGCTTGACAGCCTGATCGATTGACTCCTCTAGTTTCTGAAGCCGTGGGCCGAAACGAGAAACGATTTCGGCCAACCCGCCGCGGTCAAGATTTGGACGAAATCCTGAGGAGAAACGCGGGGAATTGCTTTCAGGACCCGATAGCGGCTGGACCGTGGGGACCGTGGAGGCTAATGATAACGCTTCCATATGAGCGAGAGTAAAGACAGTTTCAATGGCACCACACACTTGTATAAGCTTGTAAGATTGGAGGTACCGAAAGGCCAACTGGGAAAATTTAACGTGGGGTTTGAGAGAAAGCAAAGAGAGCCTACCCGGTGCGGCCCTGAGCTTCTCCGCTGCGCAAAAGCCGCCCTGGGGCGATCTGAAAGGCGGAAATGATGGCTTTCGCGCTTGGACTGTCGGCGCTGTACCGGAGTGAGGCTGTGGGCGATGGAAGCTGGGGGAGTGCCGGTTGTGAATTCGTCGATCACCCGGCTCCATCCATAGCCATGCTGGGCCCTGACCCGTCAGAACGGGGTGCAAAACGGGTGGTAGCGATCCCTCAACGGCAAAGTCTCGCGGAGACGTGAAGAACGTGTTGTTGGGCTGAGGCAGGTCTGAGTCGAAGGAAGAGAACGGTAAAAACGAGACGGGTTGGGACCGGGGATGGACTAATTAGACAGTGTATCAGTGGCGGACGACTCGGATGGTCTTCAGGCAGACGTACCTCGGAGTAGATGATCGTTCATTGTGGAAACGGGGGGCGAAAGCACCAGACGTTCACTTACTTATATTCCTGACATCGTCGAAATGTGTACTGTGGCCAGTCAACTTCGGTTCTTTGTCCTGACCAAATCCAGCTGCGAAGTTTTATCTGATCATGATTCCACGAGGTTTCCGTGGCGCGATCTGTCGTATAATGATGTCTGTGCCATGGCTGTCACTTTCTGACGATGGTGCACGTTTTGTGAGAAGAAGCCCGGCACTTACTTACCGTGACCCACAGGAGATTCGCGGCGTCGCCGCGTTATCTGTTCTTTGTTCTGTCCATTTTAGGTTGCACCGTACGCGCTGGCTATGCATGGCAGTAATATCTCGGGATCTTTCGCAGTTTTTGCTTTTTAAGCGACGCGGATTCTGCTTAGCATTCCATGTCCTCAATACTTGGTGCAGAATCACGTGGGCGTGAAGTCGTGAGGGTGCCAAGCACTGCCAAACACGCGTACGGAATAACCGTCTTTGATCATGAACCATCTTGTCCGTGGCGCCGCTTTGCCACAGCGCTGGTCGCTGAGTCGACTCACGTACGGCAACTTTCTACATGCATTCGATGACTGACCTGTAATATTTTGCAGCTTTCTTCCGCTTGTGCCTTGTGGCTTTCAAGTTTTCTGACGCTTGTCGCTTTTTCTGACAGTCGTGTTTCATTTCTTTCGGCGTATCTCCGTGTAAAAGAGCACCGTTGCCTGTGGCATGGGCACGTCAAGATCTCAATCGCACTTGATCAAGACAGACGCTTTATTTTGTGGCACCTTGGTTATCGTACATAATCCTAGATGTTCTTTATAAATTAACGGTCAGACATCCGGCCTCACTCATTCCTCTTCCACACGAGATAATGTTCATCTCCCAGGTCGGGGCTCCGTCTGGCTGCTGTGAATTCGATTCTCAAATCAGCAGGCGCCGGTGATGCGCAAGTACTGCCGCTATCGTGGACTGCCAGCGATCTACAGCGTCCTCACAGGACGCCGGGCATTGAGGTGAAGAAACCTCGATATAGGTCTTTCACCCTCTCGTTGGTGGCCACTTTCCCCTTGTCCTCATCCTTCTCACGATTTATTTTCAGTTCTAGCTTTGTCCGCGTTTCAGTTTTGTCATTGACCAAGACCAGGATGGGCAGTACGGAAGCTCGTCTCCGCGGCCACGACCTGCCGGTGTCCGTCTGCAACTTGTCCTCTTTATATTCTAACGTCGTTCTTGTCGCCGCCCTGCACATACATTAAGACGTCAAGGCTCAGTGTCAGAATAAGTAGGCTCGTCTCTTTCTTAGCTCCTCCTCCCTTTCCTTTTCTAATGATTTTTGGTCTCCAGTTTCAGCGGCGCCATCATCGCGTACGGCGTCCTCGCATAACGTCCTCTCGTGGTCCACCTGCACACCGTATGACTTCAAGGACCCCGACCACGTCTCAAGCTTCCGCGCGGGATTAGGACACTCGTTCGCGCTCCACCATCCGTCAGTGTCCACCTGCAGCTCGCCCTCGTTTCTCTAATCATTTTTGGTCTCACTTTCACCGCCGCCATCATCACCTGCTGCAGCGCTTCCACCATGAACAGTACGGCGTCCTCCCCCTACGCCCTTCTCTCCACCGGCACATGCAGTAAAGGAGCTCGACCGCTTCTCAAGCCTCAGCGTCCGGATGAGGACGCTCGTCTTCCCGCTCCACGCTCTGTCAGTGTCTACTTGCAGCTCGCCCTCGTTTTTCTAATTATTTTTGGTCTCCAGTTTCAGCGGCAAGCGTTTCCACCAGTGTGCTCCCGACACCCCTTCTCGTGGTTTCAGCTTCCGGATGGGACGCTCGTCTCCGTACTCCTCGACATGTGGGTGTCCACTCGCAGCTCGTCTTCCTTTTCTTTGTCTAATCATTTTTCGTCTCCAGTTTCACTACCGCCATCATCGCCTGCTGCAGCGCTTCCACCATGAAGAGTACGGAGTCTCGCCCGACGTCCTTCTCGTGGTCCACCTGCACACCGTATGTCTTCAAGGACCCCGACTACGTCTCAGCTTCAGCGTCCGGATGAGGACGCTCGTCTTCGCGCTCCACGATCTGTCAGTCTCCATCTGCAGCTCGCCCTCGTTGTTCTAATCATTTTAGTCTCCAGTTCCACGGGCTCCATCATCGCCGACCGAACTGCTCTCACCATGAGCAGTACGGCGTGCTCCCCCCTCGCGCCGCACCTGCACCTGTAGCAAAACTGTGGTCTCCCTCTTCCTTCTTGTCGGTCGCTCTTGTCGGTCGTCCTGCTTCGATACTAACGAGTTTCAATCGCAGTTTTACAGGCGCCATCCGTGCCTACTGGAACTCTTACCCCGGGACCTCTACCTCCACCACGACGACAATGCTAAGGACGGCGCTCCATCCGATGCCCTTCTTGACGTCCATCTGCACGTAGAGCAATACCGGCGGTACGGCTCAGGACCGCGACAGGGTCTCAGCTTCAGCGTCCGGATGAGGGCGCTCGTCTCCGCGCTCCTCGACCTCTCGGTGTCCACCTGCAGCTCGCCCTCGTTTTCGTACAACGTCCCAGCTTCACCGTCCGCATGAGGACGCTCGTCTCCGCCGCCACTAGCTGTCAGTATCCGTTAGCAGGCTTTCCTCTTTATTCTGACGGGTTTTACATCGCAGCTTTCCACGTGGTACCACCGCCCCGTTCCTCCCGATTTCTTTTGAATGGCGCGCACTGTCATCGCCTCCAGCGCCTCCAGCGAGACCTCGGCCGCGACGATGGCGACGAACGGCGCGCCTCGCCCGACGTCTTTTTCGCGCCCCGCCTGCCTCTATAGCACGACTGTGGTCTCCCCTCTTTCCACCTCTGTACATACGGGAACATTGTCAGCGCGACACCGCATCTCATCCTTAAGCGTCCGGATGAGAACGCTCGTCTCCGCGCTCCTTGATCTGGCGGTGTCTCCTTGCGGCTCGTCCTCCCTTTTCTTTTCTACCCATGTTTGGTCTCCAGTTCCACGGGCGCCATCATCGCCGACTGAAATGCCTCCACTGTGAGCAATACGACGTGCTCCCCCCTCGCGGCCCACCTGTACCTACAGCACAACTGTAGTCTCCCTCTTTTCCCTCTTTTAGGTATCCATTTGCAGCCGTCCTCCTTCCAGACTAACGATTTTGGATTGCAGCTCTCCGCGCCAACGCAACGACAATGAGGACGGCGCTCCGTCCGAAGACCGCGCGCGGCGGCGGTGCGGCTCAAGACCGTGACAACGTCTCAGGCTTCAGCGTCCGGATGCGGACGCTCGTCCTCCTCCTTCTAACAGCAGTTTACACGCACTGAGACCTCGACCCCAACGGCCTCGCCCGGCGCCTCACTCGCCGTCCGCTTTCACCTACATCAAACTGGAGTTTCTCGTCTCTCCCTCTTGACGGTGTCTCCTTATACCTGGTCCCCTTTCTCCTATTGATTTCTGGATTGCAGTACGACCCGCATCATCATCGCCTGCAGCGCTTCCACCGAGATCTCGACCGCGACGCGCCCCTTTCGTGTACCTATAATCATCCTTGAAGGAAAAAAGTCCGCCCTCCCACTTTGGTCTCCCATTTCACGGCCGCCATTGCCGCCGGTTGAAGCGTTTCCACCGAGACCTCGCCCGGCGCCCTTCTTGTGCATATCCTCAGAGGTAAAAACTCTGCCCCTCGGTTTCTTTCCCCCACTCACGCCTTGTTAGCTACATCGTGAACCCGACCAAGAAGACCATCTCCGGCGAGATTCTCACCGGACCGAGCACGAAGGCAGTTGCGAGAGCGAGCCATTCGGATACCTCGGCGGCAAGGGTGTGCTGGTGATATTCATTATTTTACTATTCAATACTCCGTTCGTCATCACCATCTTTGTTCATTTGTTTATCGATTCCCTCAGTTTTTGCAATGGCTTGCTTGCTTGTGACTGACAAAGATATTGATAAATCTTCCAAAAACCGCGTCACCTTCCATTTTCGCTCGGGAGCGGTTGTTTGGTTCACGCTCGGGATCCAAACTTCGCGCCCACGTGGTCTCTTTCCATTCGGTAGGTGTAGAGCTCAAGTACATGAGATAGGTGCTCAATTGGCTCGAAGATAGTCCATTGAAGTTTCATTCAACTCAAAGTGAGTAGGTAAAAAGGAATACACACATGTCATTCAAATTCTCATAATACATGAACAGCAAACCTGTACAAAACATCACGCCCGCACATACCTCCCTGCAGAACAGAAACTCCTCCGTAAGCGACAATGGCTCAGCGCTCGGCGTGGGGGCTGAGTTCAAGTTCTGTTCGAAACGAAACACCTCTCGAAGTTGAACGCGAGCGCAGACAATCAGAGTATGCGTCGTCGCTAAAACGACGAACAGTTGTCAAGCTCAAAAACGTGAGCCTTGGTACGATGGGTGGGGAATTGGGATCAACGGCGATGCCCCTCAAAAACCTGTCAGTGATGAAGATGTGCGGTGCGCGTTCACTGAGGACGAGCTGTTCGAGGAGGGGCAGGACGAAAAGGCACCGCAGCAGTTCATCGTCCGTGATTACGACGCAAAGGTGAAGTATAGTGAGGTGGGTACGAAATGAAGAGCGGCGAGCGAGGTCCAAGAAGTGCTCCTCATTCCAAACGGGGGGTGTTTCCTTCCTCGGCATAACACTGAGTTGCAGGACGTGGGGCAATGTCCAGGACCGGAAGATCTGGCGCAAGACATCCAAAGGCGCTCGGGAATCCCCCCGGCTCACGCGGATGTTCAACGTTCCCACATTCAACTCCATCGCTGGCCACTCCTGTTCGGTGTGAATTTCTGCGAGTTCCAGAGCATATATGAACTCTGATGTAGGTCCAAGGAACCGAGCCGAGCCCGGGACCACCGCCGTCGCATCGGGACCGCAGCAGTAAGTGAAGGTGCTAATTTGGGCCCATGGCAGAGCGATGTCCTTGCCCTGCCCGAGCAGCGTGACCCTCGACAATGCCGGCGCGTTGTCGAAAGCATCGATCCCCTCCCAAATACCCCGGTAGTGAAGTACCTTTAGCGAAGGGAGGTTTCCTATGGCACCGTTCAAATACTCCTTTGGGTTACCGCCGAATGTGCAGCAACCTAAAGATTCCCAACGTTGTGCATGCTCACACAGTAACGAAAGCGCCTGGCGAGCATGCGCAGCTCGTACATCCACTGCAAAGCGGATTGATAGGCGATGATTACGACCGCGGAGGAGGGAGGTCTCCAACAGGGAAAGGAAGGTGTCGATGGGTGCTGTCGACGCGTGCCATAGTCTGGTGTCGAATGTGAGATCAGACCACAATCTCGGCGTTTCAAGCGCAATGGCGTGCCAAGATGAGCAAACCTAGTAAAATGGCATTGTCAATTTATTTTTCAGGCTTCGAGCAGAAATACTAAACACACTTGAGACACCTCAAGCAGGTATCGTTTGGCCAAACGATCCAGTTCCATTTCCGTCGTGGTGCTGGCCACGAGTCGAGCTTCACCGGAACACATGCCAAATATTGTGGCCAGCAACTCTGTGGGTATGCGGCTAATGGGGCCAAAGACGGCTGGGGCCGCGAGAGGATGGCGAGGGGGAGCGCCGTATACTAAGATCGGATTTGGAAACACCAAATGCACCCCAGGGACATTGGGGTCGCTGACCATAGGTTCGCAGAAGGCCGGGGATCTTGTGCGGGTTGGTAAATTGATATGGGATTTGAGGATAACGCTCATCGATTGTGGCACTGCAGACTTCAAGTTGGGTTCCACGTGTGGAGATGTGCCGCTAATGTCAATGATTGCAATTGGTTGAAAGACCCATGATTATCGCTTGGTCGTCGGATGCGGTCCGGACTTTGGCAGCGAGATTGTGGGACCTCGTCAGTATAATATAAGTACCTCCTCCATCTGCTCCACTTTTCAATAATCAAGACACCTGCGAGAATTGGGCTCTTGCTGAAGCGTGGACGTCTGGGGGTTCGTTCGTCACTCGCATTCCGTTGTGGGTACCGTGCGCACGGGCCACTGTCGTTGTGGTAACCCGATAAGTAGTGTAGCCCGCGTGCCGCGGCAAAGCCCGCTATGTGTAACTCCAACGGTAACGTCGCGGTAACGACATGATCTTGCGCGTTGACTCGTGTGCATTCTTGGGCTGTACGAATTGTCGGCACACAGACATATCCTATTGCTAAGTAATACAAAATTCACAAAAAGTCGTTCCGCACAATCCGGCCTCCGCCATATTCCCGGGTTGGCAATCTAACGCCCACATGTAGTAGTTCTATACTCGACAATCAGCTATCAGGCCCCGTGAAGCTCCTGCCAAGGGTTGTCCGCCCAAAACGTCCGATTTTGGCCTCAAAAACCTAATTTTTTGGCTGGATTGTGGCCTCAAAAACCTAAAATCGGACAGGGCTCGTCACGTGGATGTGCCAAAAGAAAATCCAATTTTCGCGCCTTTAAATCCAATTTTCGCCGCGGGGCACCGTTACAGCGAAGCGAGCTTGCTGGCAACCTGGCGTAAGGAAAAATTAAATAACGAACCAAATTCCCCTGATTGTCAGCATAATTTGGTACAAAATTTCAGCATCCAACCCTCAAAAACCTGAAAGGCGGACAAGGGTTTGGGATCTTTGGCCTCAAAAACCTAATTTTCGGACAAGGAAATCCCAAAATTTCGCCCTCAAAAACCTAAATTTCCGGACAACCCTTGGCAGGAGCTTCACGGGGCCTCAGCTATCGGACGGCCCCCAATAAGGACTTACCTTAGAGCGGGCTACAGTCCTGTCTATCCTGGTCATCGTGCAACAGAACGCGATTCCATCCCCGGGCTTAATGGCGGCCTCGAAGCGGGTGATTCTCTCGGGCCGTGGATCTTTTGGCATGACCTGCCAATAGTAACGTCAACCAAAAACCAGAGATTCCACACCAATACTCACGTAAAAGCAGTCATCTCGTTTTTCCCACTCACGGCAATAAGAGCCCATGTCGAACCAAGACTCTGCGCACTAACCTCCTTTCTACCGAGTATCGTCCACATTCAAAATTCACCGCAATTGATGCAGCTGTTGACGGTACATGCACTTTCCTTCGCAAGAACCCGTTGCAAAGCCCCGAATCCTGAGACAAACAATTCTAGAAGAGCCATGTACGTCTATCCAACGCTGATACACCTACAGTCAGTAAAGTGAAGATCTAATAACAATCCACGTACCGGCTCGGAAATGTAGTTGAGCTCGCCTATCAAGACATTGACACGCGCACACGGTGCAAATCTGTAGTCGCTGAAAGCCACCGAAGCTGTCCCCTCCACAAATCAACCACAAATAGGAATTCTGTCTCCTCTGCGGTAGACATTTCTCTGACAGCCTCGAAATCCACTCCATATTCCACGGCCACGGGCGCCAGGCGTCCAGCTTGCTCAAGATGATTTAGCAAGAACATGAGTGTTCTCGATCAGGATATCATAGGAGACCTCTTCCTATTTTGGTTTATTGACTCAGCTTCTGCGTCGCGAGCGCCGTGAAAGTATGTAGTCTCAAGCAAATCATTCCACAGGGCAAAGTTACACGTGGTTTCTCGTACTGTAGTATTCCGACCACTAGTTCAGGTGACGGGTGACGGGGACCTGTGAACTGAACTAATTGAACTTGGTGACGGTGACAATGAATTTCCCTGGCCCAAATAGGGGTAGAAAAACGCAAAATTTTGCTCCGGCATTCGCCGGATTACCTGTTATGGCAATTGTTGGCTGATTGCCGAGGCGTGAACTTTTGTGGTGACGGGTGACACCCCGTGAACTAGTGGTCGGAATACTACCGTACTCCGCTTTATACAAATTCTTAATGTCGCACGCGTAACCCTCGCTGATTCTAGCAATTTCGTCAGAGTCGCAAAGCCTCGTTTCAATCACAGTCAATTCATAGCCCTGAAAACACCATTTGTTTAACCTCAGCCTGATCAGTGATTAGGTGGGTCATTCTCCTTACCTTTACAACGGCTTCACCCCGTTGATAGTGCAAGCGACGTTCGAGAACTAATTTGCACTCGAGCATTCTCCCAATAGCCTCCGGAACGGAGTATAGACGTTCCATCGCTATTCGCTCTTCGTTGCACCTTGGACACAATACAATCTACTCATGTGTTAAGCAGATTTCGTTTAAAGTAACGCGAAAAGCTCACATAAAATGAACCTTGTTTAGGCGGCAAAAAAATATCTTCATTTGCCACGCTGAACCAAGAGTCAATCACATCCCCTGGCTATTGCTATCAGCTATTTTGCAGGAGCTACCACCAGCGACATACTAAGTCAGCTTCGTCGACTTCGATGATAATTCTCAACGTTCTCAGTTGCATTCAGAAAACGTTAATACTGTCGCACGTTGCATCCTTCGGGCATGCCAAGCGGATGTAATAGGTTTCATTAGCCTTTACATTCAAATGAGCGATGGGGTCCCACTCGACTTCTGAATTCACATACCACACAATACACGCTTCTGATCTCACCGAATGCTGATACAACATGCTCCCGTAACTCGTCCTTCCGCTCTGCCTCATGATCGATCACTTGCCCTTCCTGCCTTGAAGTTGTAGACATCTTGGTGGCCGTCTGCCCGGTCCCTGACCGCAAAGAAGTCTCGGTTGTTGTATACTCTTTTTGCAAGCGAGGAAACTCGGTTTGCCTTCAGTCTACCGAGCATGCTAATGGACGTGGAACGAAAGACGAGCGCATAGGGGTAGCACATAGGAGGATAGGACTACATCAAAATCTTGCTCCGCATAAACAACCCACGTCAGTGTCCCAGCCTTAGCTGGCGAGCATGTTGACACACAAAAAGAAGGACCGCACTCATGACTTCGAAGAGTCAGATATTTTCGATGATCAAGTTTACACATATGTAGTTACTTTAGTTAACGCAAGCCCGACACCCCATAGCACCTTTTACTTCGCACACGTAACCGGGAGCAGTTATCGGAAAATCCACCGAAGACCGGATCTCGCATCCAACAAGATCAAGACCATACGACTAGAAGCCAAAGATGCAAAAGAATACTACGGTCAGCTCCAGGCCAGGTACAAAGGAAAAGTAGGAACGAAAAAAAGAGAGTATTTCTCGTGCTTACCATCTTCAATAATTCCGGCGTAGACTCTTTTGTGTGGTATCGAGAGAGCAAAACTTTCCCAACGAAACAGGAATTAGTACCCAGTTCTTCGATCAAACCATTCATAGCTCAAGCTCAAACTAGAATAGACGTTGAAAAGCCGTCGGACTGCGCTTCAAGATCGAGGAACGAGTCAACAATGACGCCGCCCTAAACTTGAGGGTAAGTAGGAAAACAAGGGAAAAAAAAAAAAAATCCCATACAAATTGAAGTTGATCTTTAACCATGATACTTTGGAGAACCTCTATCTGCATGTCCCAAAGTTCGACGAGCCTACAGGGCGCCCCTGACGGGCACTTCAGTCATATAGAACACGAAGCATCGGGCTAAAATAATTGTTAAACTTTGTAACGTCCTCCAAAGAGAGAATAAAGATGTGCTTGCTCGTGCACATATTCAACCTGTCCAAATATGTGACCGACATGATTCCACAAAAACTTTCTGCATTCGGTGTCATCCTCGACGTCCAATTCCAGTTCCGACAGTTTCTTGAAGGAATACAAAGAACCCTCTTGTTCGCTACGCTGTCAGTTTCCAAGCGAAAGCATTCGGCAGAACAAGAGGTGGGCGGATAGAAAAATGATGATATCATGCTCAGAAACCTTGGCTGGGAGGGGGGGGTCCACGCGACCGGTTGATCGCTCCGAAGGCCCGCGGACCGATTTCCGAGCGTAGGTTTAGCAGCTCATGTACATGTAGCGTTGTACCTCTGTGCTCGCCGAATCTCTTGTCAACTCTCTGGCTCTCTTGCTCACATCTTCGGCTTCACATTTGGCAAACAATCAGAAAAATGCACGAAAAATGAGACTAATCCACTAAGTAGAACAAAGGCAGCGGTGGTGCATTGAACCCAAGAATAAAGACGACACCCGTAGTGTAAACCCCGCATAATTCCCATACATGGCGGGCCCAGGGCGGGCTCGCTTTGGGCTCGCTCGCCCGCGTCGGCGAGTTGAGGAAAGTCGCACTTCGTAGAAATGACGTCAACCTCGGACCCAGTCCCGAACTCCGGAAACGATCAATTTGCCTGCGACACCCAAACTCACCACCTTGTACACAATGTGAAGAGATAAACCTCTTCAGAGTATACACTTATGGGGGGGTCCAAGTTTACGGCCAAAAAAACTATTGAGAACTAAGACGGCTACACGAAAGTTGAATCAAGCGCGGTCAGAAATCCAAATCGGGCTCGGACCGAGTTCCGCAGGAGTCCGAAGCTGTGCATGATATCTCGGCTCTTTCGGCCGCCCACCTCTTGCGGCAGAACATGACAGAGGAAAGCAAGCGACGTGATAGGGGCAATAAAAGGAGCACATCATTTGATACTTACCCTAGCCTGAAACAGAATGATGTTCACCAAAGTTTGAACAAAAATCCCAGATCCCGCGCCAAAATCACGCTCATATCCGACACCTTTGAAAGTCTTTTAGAGTGGTTTATTTGATGTGTGCAGCCCCCTACATTCTGCTCGGTGTTGCTGACATCTCCGCTCGATGCTGCCGACGTCTGCGCCGAGCCGGGACCTCTTGCCGTAATTATGATTGTCGCTTGCTTCAAAACTTGAGCGGTTTTTCAAAAGATTCGTAACCATATGAAAAGGAAAGCAATCAACGAGTTGTTACACAAGATCTAGTAGTTCTCAGAGGGTCCCAAACAAATGTGACATCCGCCTGCAACTTTGTCGCAAACGTAGCCTGGTGCCCTTTTGGCGATACTGCCTTTATCGAGGCTAACGACGCACCTCGCAGTCAAGTAGTAGTTCTGTGATTTTTCCAGTCAATATCCATCCACCACAAAAGAAGAAAAAAATAACTAATCCTCACCAACTTGATGAGATCGTCCTCGGGGAACGTAAGGTCCAATCGCTGGAACCACACCAAAGTGTCGCAAGTCTGTGTACATGTGTCCCACTTCGGTGTAATGATGTGTCGTGTTAGCAGCGAAATTAATCTGCAAATATTGGGATTCACCCGATACAGATCTCAAAACACACCAACCCAGAAAGTTTCTTTCATGCGGTACTCTTCATCGCCATTGGGCTTATATGTAAACCAGGATCCGGTACAAACACCACCCTTGAAACACTATCTCAATCAAACTCGAAGGACGAAGAACGTACAGCGTCGGCAGCGTCACCCTCCGTTATATTATTCAACGCACGAAACTGATCTTCCCACAGTTTTATGACTTTGCATGTGGTGTTCGTAGGGCACCCCAGTTCAGCAGAAACACATCCTTTGGCCTCCTAAAGAAATAAAAGGAAAATCATTAAACTTAGAAATTCCTAATACATATTTCATACTCACGATGGTCTTCGCGGAACGCACTTCGCCAAATACATTGTACTGAAAGCGCTTTTCAGACCCTCGCTTCGTCTGAGTTGGCCATATAATCCCAGGTTCAAGGCAAGTAGGAGGGAAGAAGAGGGGTGGGTCGGTCGGACCGATCAGGGTGTCAAACGCTCGGGGCTCGTGTGGTGGCTGTACGGCGATTGATGTAAGAAACGCACGGTTGTCCCGTTGACTTGTAGGGAAAACATTGAAGAAGACGGTTGAGCTGAAGACATCGGGAGTGTAGAGAAATACGGAGTAAGCTAGCGTCCTCAGCCTGCACACCAATGTGGTAGAGACTCAATATATTAACCTGTAGAGAAATACGGAGTAAGCTAGCGTCTACAGGTAATGGTAAGTGTCCGTGTTGTAATATGTAAGTAAGAGAACGTACCCTCAGCCTGCACACCAATGTGGTAGAGACTGAGGGACGTAGCGATGGAGCCGCCCCTTTATGGGGTGCGGCTACGATCGAGACTGAAACAATAAATAAAATCAAACAGAAACGGGCGGA
The DNA here is from genome assembly GCA_029233265.1 of Mycena alexandri. Classification (NCBI taxonomy): domain Eukaryota; kingdom Fungi; phylum Basidiomycota; class Agaricomycetes; order Agaricales; family Mycenaceae; genus Mycena; species Mycena alexandri. The sequence goes on from JARJCM010000237.1 coordinate 154,164, forward strand.
AGAGGAAATGGACGCCAACGTCCACGAAAGGCAATAAGCCTTCGTCAACACTCCCCCTGGCGGACAGCGTTCTTCCGCTTCCAATCGAGCCCCAGCATCGAAACGAACTTCTCGTGGGCGGGCCGAGCCAAAGCCTTCGTCAGAATGTCCGCGACGTTGTCCTTCCCAGGAACAGACGAAACAGCAATCTCCCCATCTTGGACACGCTCTCGGATGAAATGCCAGCGGGTGTCGATGTGTTTCGAGAGTCCGTGCGCCTTCGTCGTTTCCGTAAGGCTGATCGAGCCGAGGTTATCGCCGCGTAGACTAAACGGAAGTTCCTGTGGCAAGAAGACCCCAGCTAGCCAGTTTTTCATCCAACTCAACTGCTGAGCACCTCGTGCCAACGAGATGTACTCCGCCTCAGTCGACGACAAGGCCACGACTGCCTGTCGCTTCGACGACCAGCAGACTGGGGCGCCGCCCATAAAGAATACGTAACCCGAAGTGGACCGGCGCGTATCAACGCATCCTGCCCAGTCCGAGTCCACGAAGCCTTCCGGTTTCAGGCCAGGACCTAGAGAGACCTTGATCAGCGCGGCAGGTGTATAACGAATCCCATAGTCCAAGGTTCCCGGATATAGCGCAAAACACCGATAAGAACATTCCAGTGCTCGGGTCCCGGGTTAGACTGGACATGGCCAAGGGAACAGCACGCGTAGGATATATCGATACGTGTTCCCGAGCTACCCCAGACCAACGTGCCGAGGATAGGGCGAAATGGTTTGTCGACCATGAAAGCGGCGTCTTCGACGGAGAGCGGCGAAGGGGAAGCAGTGATTTGATAGCCGGCGGGAAGCGGGGTTGACAGCGGAGGAAGATCGCTGAAGCCGAAGTGATCCAAGACTTTTTCGAAGTACTGTTGCTGGGAAAGTGAGATCGATCCGTCGCTTAACTTTTCGACGGTCAACCCCAACAACAGCGCCACGTCGACCTCCTTCAGATCCCACTTCGCTGCGAACTCGTCCACCACGCGCCGACTTTCTGCCTCTGACGACGACACCCCGAGAACGTCGTCCGTATGGGTCGAGGTAAGCGTATAGTCGCCGTCTCGCTCGCGCGTCCTGATGCAAGGGTCAGCTGGATTTTCCTTGTATCCCAGGTCGCGATAGCCGTCTTGAAGCAACTTGTACCAGATGTGGCCGGCCTGGACAAGCCCGTAGAGCGGTCGGAGAAGTAAGCACACTTTGTCTTCCTCCCCCTGCTTCACGAACCCCGTCGGCTGCTTCATGTAGACAGGGCGGTCCATCACGCCATTCAGGTATGCTCCCGAAAAGTCCCACTGTCGCACCACCAATCTCCGCACTGCAGCCACCGCAAACACCATCCGCACAGACTCCATCCGCGCCACCATCGCCCACTTCACCTCAAAATCCTTGCCTTCAACCATCTCGTCCCCGCGCGCCACGTAGCGGCCCTTGTGCTTCAACACCTTGCCCTCGCCATCCACCTTCAAATCATACACCCACATGCCGTCTATTGCGTGTTCCCCTTCAGGTAGGTCAACGAGTTTCCATACGCCACGACTCTCGAGCTGATTAAACTCCGCCTGCATCGCAGGTCCCCACTTATCCGCCTCGCGCATCGCCTCTCGATAGGAACGGGGTATCGTGCCCTTAACGGCACTCGCGAATGCCCACGGAGAACGCAGCAGCGTGCCGTCCAAGCTCTCCCACCCGACGTCCACCGCGTTGCCTGTCGGGCGCTTCCGGTCAAGCGCCCAATCCTTGCCCGCACGCTTCGCGATCTCCACTTCGCGCTCGGACCGCTCGCTCTCCAACTGAGCGCTCGTGGGTTTCGCCACTCGACCACTACGACGAGGGGGTTCAGGGACGACCGGAGGCTGGACGATGGAAGGATTAGGGATGGGCGCGTCTTCAACGCGTTCGGCTGGGACTTCAAGAGGTTTTTCAGCTGTCACAGGTATGTTGTCTTCGAATATCCCAAGATCGTGGGGCAGTGGGTCGTCGACGACGATGATTTCCGTGCGCGTACGGTGCGGTTCGCCTTCTTCAAAGATGATGTTCCGCACTTCAAAGATACGCGCGCGTGCTGGATCGTATATGCGGTAGCCCCGACGGCCCATATACCCGACCATCTTGCCTTCCCAACCTTGCTTTCCCAATTTTCCCTCGACGTAGTCTAAATCCTTCACCCAGCACTGGCTCCCCCATACACGCAAATGGGAAACATTGAGCTTCACGAGGTTCCCCGCCTTGTCCCTCTGGCGGAACCAAGCAACCCAAGGGATGACGTCGGGATGGCGCGAGGATGGTATGAACCCGCGAACGTAGCAATGCGCCGTTGCTTCGCTTCTCGCTTCGGCCCAGAAGCGATGATCCATGTTGGCGTCAATAAGCTGGGTGCGTGTTCCCTCTATCACCGTCCTGTTACCCCGCTCGACATGCCCGTTTGCTGACGATGAATCTTTAGGCACGACTTCGATCCTGATACCCCGCCGAGCGCACATTGCCCGAAACACGCCGTTGTCAAATTCGCCGCCAAGATCCACCCGTACGCACTTCAGCACTTTCCCCGTCTGTACCTCCGCCTCGACGATCCACGACTCGAGTGCTTCCGTGGTCGTCTCCTTCCGCTTGTTGGTCAAGAACAACGGAAACTTGAGCGACGTGCCACCATCCGAGACCAGCATCATGTAGACGGCCCCGGACCAGCTCGGCGTCCTCGCCTGCCCCCATAGGTCGACGTGCACACGTTCAAGCAGCTCCGTCTCGTGCACCACGAAATCATCAAATGGTGCCTTGTCTTGCTTCCCAAGGATGCAGTCCTCGCACATCCCGCGCAACAACTTACGCGTGATGGTAAGACCATCGACCAGCCCCTTCGCCGCCATTCTCTCAATTCGGCGGACGTCGGCGTGCACAAGTCGTCGATGCCAGCCCTCCAAGTCAGTGGGCTGGTTTCGGTCGCGCCCTGCGATGGCAGCGACGGGCGGACGCTGGCCGTCGATATCATCGACGACGTCTACGTCGTAGAGCTTTCGGTGTCCGATGGACTTCGCTAATTTCCCATCAAGAAGGAGTTTCCCGCCGCGGTCGCGCATGGACATCATCCCGTACCCCCACTCCCCGTGAAAACCTCGCGTATCGAGTGTGGGGAGGGAGATCAGATTCATTGCAAATCCAGGGACGTGCAGCGCCTCGATCTGCACTTTGTGCACTGACCCGTCGCCCACGCGAACAGCGATCTCGGCTAGCCCTCTCCCCGCAACTTGGAATCCGCCGCCCTTCACTGCCGTGGAACCGTCCATGACGACTTCTTCGTATGTGACGAAGCGCTGCCGGCTGACGATGCAATGTTCTGACGCGCCGCTATCCAGGTATGTGTAGCACCAGCAGGTATATGGAGAATCGACGGCTGCGTATATTGCCGGTGCGTAGTCTAATACATCAGGTACGGTACGAATAACAGCTTCTTCTAGAACGGCAAGGTCTGACCCTCCACGTCCAGACCTAGGAAGACTGTTATCGTCCGCACCCGATGAAGAGACTTGCAACGCACCCTCCTCAAGAGTCGTCCCGAGCGCGTACACCGACATTGGCGAAGTGTAGGCAGCACCGGCAGTAGTGACGGGAGTAGCGGGAGCGGGCGAAGCGGTAGCAGCAGCAGTAGTAGCAGCAGGTGCGTTCTTCGCGTTCCACTTGGCGGCTCTAGCCGTCCTCGCAGCCTCAACGAGTTGCTGACGAGGTTCCTTGCCAGGCGGTGCGACCCAACGACCGCGTGCTTGCCCCTCCTGTCCGCCACCGAGAGCCCAGCAGCGCTCCTTCGTGTGGCCGCTGACAGAGCAGTTGCTGCAGGTGAGGGTGTTGGTGGTCGCGGCAAGTGCGTTCGCGACGCCGCCCTGTTCATTTGCTCCCTCCTCGCCGTAGGATATCTCCCAGTACGTGGTCAACTCATTGACAAGCTCGAACGTGTGCTTAAGGTGCTGAAGAGAGAGGATGGAGCCGCGGAACTCGGCCTGCGGCAACGACTGGAGGATGATTGAATTCATCTCAGCGTCGTCAATCCTTCCTCCGACACGAACAACCTCGGCGCGAAGTTTAGTGAGCTGGTCGATATGGGTACGGAGGGTAACGTCCATCCTTGCACTTCAGCGCGCGCAACTTGGTGAACGCAAGGCCTTTCAGGATTTCCGACGAGCGATTGAACTTGGTGTTGAGAGCGATCCACATTAGGCGCGAGCTGTCCGTCGGAGACAATCCATGGGCCTTCGGGTCCTTCACGTTCTGGTACAGCATGGCGCCCATCTGTCCATCACGGAGGTCCCACTCCTCCTGTGAGGGAGTGCGCGCATTCGCCATCGACGCCGCCGGGGCGTGCCCGGCAGTTGAAATGCTCGGGTTGTAGATGCTCGTGACAGGTGCTGGGGTTCCAGCTGGAGTAGGTGCGCCGGGGCGTTGGATGGTGCCGTCAAGGTATCCTTCATAGCCCTTACCGCGAGCCAGACTGATCATTACGTCCTTGAAGGATGGCCAGTTGTCGTCGCCGAGCTGCTTCTCAGCAGGGAGGATGGTAATGGATGATAGAGACATAGGGGTAAATATTCGGGGGGGGGGGGATTGGTGAGTCTTTGAGGTGTGTTGCCTATAGCAAAGCTGATTCAGGGACCGCACGCCGTATATCGCTCTGACTGCGAATCTGTAGAGAAATACGGAGTAAGCTAGCGTCCTCAGCCTGCACACCAATGTGGTAGAGACTCAATATATTAACCTGTAGAGAAATACGGAGTAAGCTAGCGTCTACAGGTAATGGTAAGTGTCCGTGTTGTAATATGTAAGTAAGAGAACGTACCCTCAGCCTGCACACCAATGTGGTAGAGACTGAGGGACGTAGCGATGGAGCCGCCCCTTTATGGGGTGCGGCTACGATCGAGACTGAAACAATAAATAAAATCAAACAGAAACGGGCGGAAGAGGAAATGGACGCCAACGTCCACGAAAGGCAATAAGCCTTCGTCAACAGGGAGAAGCCTAGAGCAAAGGGAGTAGGTTGGTAAATGCTTGAATGCGGCAGGTGAGCCTGACGTTGACGTGACGTGATGGAATCAGTGCTTCACTGCCAAAATAAGAAATTCCTTTTACGGCTTTCGCCATCGGTTTTTCATCCCCCCCAAAACCCACTATATACATAGCGGGAATATCACCTGAATTCGGATCGCAATCGCAATCGACGTCGCCTACTAGTAGTCGCACACGGCGATATTGTTTAAATACACGCCTTGAGTGGTAATCTTCCCAAGACCTGTGCTGCATGGCAATTGAGGCTCTCGTTGAAATTAAGGCCTCCTTGCCTGCTGGTTTTAGTCCGGCCTTGCCCTCGTGCACTTTTGTTTTGGTGCGCTCGTTCTGAGCGGTAATCTTTCCAGAAGAGACTTGTCGTAACTTTCCATGGTGGAAATCGAGGTTGTCGAATTCGACCACTTCTCGCCTTCTGCTCTTTTACTCGCGTCGGTCTTCTTCTACTTTTATCTGGCTATAATCCAGCATTGCCCTCGTGCACCTCTTGTCTGCTGCTATGCAAGTTGCCCTTGTGCATTTGTTCTCTATTTTGCTCTCTACTGCTATCTACTTTGTCTCAAGTTGCCATTATGCACTTGTTGATATTCTATCTCTGTCCGACGCAAGCTTCAAGAGATTCTAGAATCTTTCTATCTTAGGCCCCATAGTACTTGAACCTTGGGAACCGGGGAATTGATCAGTTCAACTTGTTTCCGCACTATGCTAACAAGCTGTTGTACAATGGTGGACAGCTCATTGTGTGGTGGATGACGGGGAGTTTTGCTTGGAAAGAGAGGACTTTGACCGAGCCCCATTGGGTTATATCCGCTCGTCCTGCCATAATTGAAGGCCGGCCAACCTTTGACTGGTCCATCATGGGTGCAAAGTTTGGTGGTGAGTGTGGGAGGTGGTAGAAGTGATTTATTCTCCGACATCCTGCAGAAGGTCAGTGTACTTCTATGCGTCTATCCAGGTGCCCGAGATCTACAGCCTCGAGAGAGGTCAGCTCGTCGCGGGTGGTTGGGTAGCGGCGTAACACAGGATATTCTACGGGCCGATATACTGCATGTTACAACTCAGAATGTTCTGAAATGGGACCATAGTGGGCTCTAATATTATCCTGAGTCTTATCCTCCTCTCCTTACGCCAGGCCGCGGGTATGCTCCAAATATGCCCTGTCAAAGTTTGGCAGATGTGGGCATATTTTGGCGTAGAAATGAGCCAGGAACATCTGAAAATTTCTCCGCCATCTACCATTTTCTTCCTATTTCTGCTTGATTTCTGCTCAGTCTCTGCTCATTTCTGGCGCCATCTACTTCATCCGGCCCGCTGCTATATGTGTTAATTTTTTTCACGCCTTTTCGCGCAGAAAAAACAGGTTTCCTTGGAGTATGACGATACAAAGTAGAGGAGTACACGTCTGTGAACAACTCGCACGAATGATCTATCACTTATCCTAAACACTGGGAGTGAGCAGCGATGGGAATCTGATGGGCTGATGGAAGTTGGCACTGCCACATCAAAACACGTTCACCTTCGTTCTCGACTGTAATATGCTGAAAACACATCGCAAGGCCCAATTCAAGGTAGGGAAAATTATAAACATGCTCAATATACCACATGGAACTAAGTAAGATATGAAAGTAATTCTAGATTATGATATTCTATGTTGCCTCCTCCATCTCGACGTCCTCCTCGTCACAATAACCCTCCGCAATGACCGCGGGGACTTCAGAAGCACTCTCGGGGACCGATGGTACCACGACAGGCACACCATTCACTGCATACCAAGCCGAAGCCGTCGTCAACGCCGCAAGTTTGTCGGCCTTCTTCTTATAAGTGCTATTGGCCAAGAGATTGGGTACGCCGCGCGCGCAATAGGAGTTTAGTTGCTCGTGAATCAAGGGAACCGTCAGTTCACCCATTTTTGACTCTGGAACGAGCTCCCGCGTGAGGTTATCGCACAGAACCTGGGCATCTTTCTGCACTTTGGCTACCGCTTTGGTCTTCTGGGTCTCAGCCGTCTTCAATCTAAAATCAACGATCTCCTTACGTCTCTGGGCTTCCTCGCCACTAGCGTCAATTCGTCTCGCTTCCCGCATTATGTATGCGTGGTCTTCGGCTGTAAAGATGGTGTTTATAAAATCTTGAGTCTGATTTCGGCGGAACATGGCTTGGGTGTTGTACTGGTGCAGCGTGAGGGAAGGTTTTCCGTGAATTATGACTCGATAGGCCCCCAAGGCGCCCTCATTGTCATCATTTGTCGAAGGCATCCACGCTAGCTGCTTCTCAGTTGCCGTACATGTGTCGATTAATCCTCCGGGTGCAAATTCGGCTGAGAAGCGTATCCATGTTGTCAACGCACCGCGAAAAAATGCGAGCGTGATAGCCTTTACATGGGGAAGGGCTGGGAGAAGCTCAAAGACCGCCTTCATTGCCTTAGAGTCCGCCCACTCGAGGCCGTCGAGGGTTGCAGTCTGGTACCGAACATCAGAGCCGAAGAGAAGGTCGGGGTTGTCCATGATTTTTTGAATATGGTCGCGAACGGAGTGATGGAGCGGACCGAGCTCCAAGTGGTTAGTACTCTCGGTCCCTGGCCCACGAACTCGACGGAGGTAAGGGTGGGTGATAACCATTTTATAGATAGCCATCGCAGCGAGTTCCGTGAGTGTAGGAACATTGTTCAGCGTGTCCCGGAGATTTTTTTCAATGTTGGTAAGTGAAGGGTTCTGTTTTGACCACTGAATCACCTCCATCATCTGGCGATACTGGGGCAGGTAGGTGATGAGTTCGGCGGCGGCATCTCCGTGACTTCCAAACCGAGTGTTGTTTGTGTCTGGAAATCTACGGTGTGGCGCCCCAAGGCCAAGGGCATGGGTCATAAAGTCGACATGGCGGTCGGCCTGACCCTTCTTGTCATCTTTGTTATTGAAAATTGCACCGGCCAACGCCGCCGTTTTGACGCCGCCTCGAGTAGAAGCCTCGAATGCACGTAACTGATCATCCGTGAGGACGGCATCCTGGGGCCAGGCGGGGTCGAGTAGATTTTGAAGAAGAGCGGTGTTGTCCTTGTTCGCAAGAAGGATTGGACCTGTAACCCCGAGTTTTTTCCACTCTAGCATCATCTCATTGTTCCCCCCCTTGAAACTGTTTAGGTCTTTATGCATGCAGCACCCGCCCCATACGAAGAGGTCAATTCTTTGGTGGTCCGAGGGGTTGAGGGCATTGTAGGGTTCCCTTCCCAGGACTGTCACGATGTTGTCCATCATCTTGACGTCTCGTTCTGTCTGCTCCGCTGGCGACAGGGCATTCCAAGCCTCAAATCCCCCATCCAACATATTTCACCGCTGTAGGTCGGATTGCCTGCTCGTTCCGAAGAGTCTGGTTGTGCTCTCGGAATTAAATGAACTAACTGCTACTACTCACACAATGAACCCCCTTCTTGTTCCACAGCTCGACTGCGGCAACACAACTGTTCGAGCCGGAGGGGGGAGCAGTTCCGTCGCCGCTGAACCCCCCGGTGAAGGTTTCGGGCGGACAGGTGACTGTCAACACTCGACGGCTAGAAATGGTCAAGAACAACCTCTAGGTGAAAGCCTAGAGGGTGGCGTACATGCCACGGTGCGCATCGCACATTCTGCATCCCTGCAGAACATGGCGGGGTTAGGTTAGGTTAGGTTAGGTTAGGGTTAGGGTTAGGTTAGGTTAGGGTTAGGGTTAGGGTTAGGGTTAGGTTAGGTTAGGTTAGGTTTAGGGTTTAGGGTAGGTTAGGGTTAGGGT